>CM031956.1:20499182-20514182 GCA_018749465.1 Paracanthobrama guichenoti | reverse complement strand
AAATCATAGAAAAGACAAGACAAAAACTAACTGCAACTATAACCACCACAATATGTACAGATATACTTTTTTAGTATTTCATGTAATTGTTTTAAAATCATAATACAATACTATAAACACAATAATATGAAAAAGTCATGTAGTCTTTTTGTCTAATTACATAGAATTATAGACACAATTTATTATTTTTATTTATACATATTTAAATATTTTTCTTTTTTTTTTAACCAACTAAAATTTCAAGGAATGAAAAATAAATTGTGACTATAATAACCACTACAATATAAACAAAATGAAAAGTATTGAAAAAACAAAACAAAACAAAAAACATCTTCATATTATATCCCCTCAGGTGAATTGTTGAAGACTCTGGGCTGCGCATGTACCTGCTATCTGGAGACGTACGTATATGTCCGTGAGGGCGATCGCCCATCTGACTGTCCATTGGTGGAGACATTCAGGAAGTCCCAAATAAGGATTGTGTCATCATGGGAACTGCTAATAATCTGGAACTCATCAAACTGCAGTCGGAACACACGGCCAGAATGCTCCTGCGAGAGGTTGCCATGAAAACACACACTTAAAAGAACACAAAAACATACTGTACGCACACGCAAATACACTCCAGAGGTTTGTCAGAAACGGTGAGTCCGGTGTTGGGGAATAAACGCAGCAACGCTGTTGAAATAATCACTTAGTTAACCTATATGGAAATATATGAAAAACAGAATTCACAATTTTCAAATGAGGTGTTACCTTGGGTTGGGGAAGTTACTTTGAAGCTAGTTTGCAAAGCTATCAGCTACTATAAGTACTAGTTTTAAAAGCACAGGGATTGATTATTTTTTTAAATGGTTCTTTGAAACAAACTGATTCAATAAAAGAATCAGATTCCTAGCTATACTATATAATAGTGTAGACGGAATCCTATACCTTCAGTGAATCAGTTTGTGTCAACGTTTGTTTACTAGTATATCTAGGAATCCTATTCTTTCAAAAATAATCATTTGAGTTCCCACAAGTGCCTGGTAGCCTGTAGTTTCACAAACCAGCTTCAAAGTAGCACTGGGTGACAGTTAATTTAAGAATAATGAATTCTGTTTTACATTAATGTCCATATAGATGAACTAAATGATCATTTCAAACTGTTTGAGGTAATTAGCAGTGTAAATAAACCTGCTGTGACCTCTTGTGGCTGTTTATCATATGTGAAACTGACTTGCATTTCAACGAAAAATGTATCAATAGGAATATGGCAAACCTATGGAAGCTTGTTTCCACCACTGAATAAAAAATAAAAAAAGGTAACTGCGACTTTTTCATCTCACAATTGCGAGTTTACATCTAGCAATTCTGACGTTTTTTCACAATTGCGAGAAAAGTCATAATTGTGAGATATAAAGTCAGAATATTGAGAACAAAGTAAGGATTGTGAGACAATCACAAAAAAGTCACAAATATCTTTTAAATTGTTTCTGTGATGGAAACAAGCTTCCATACAAACCAGATAGAGAAATTTTACAAAACATAAATTCAACTATTTATAAATATGATAATGGAATTATTTTATTCACACACACACCACGAGTGTGCGCAGACATAATGTGCTGGCAGGGGCCCGAGGATCCAGAGCTGCCTGTAAATCCCAAACTTTAATTTTCCTGCAGAGGAACAGAGAGAATGTGCGGGTGAGTTATGGGTGCTTGATATTAACCAGGCTGACAGATGAACGGCCTGTCAGAAACAGATGGTGCTGTGACTGAGTGTGTGTATTCACCCATCATACGCTCCGCTCACGATCCTCTTGTTGTCGAATCTGATGCAGCGCACAAGCTCCTCATGACCCTCCAGCACACGAAGACAAGCGCCACACTCAATGTCCCACAGTCTGAAAACACACACACACGTCTACACTTAATCCAGATACATTACAAAAACCTTTTCTGTTTTGTCCTTCCATCCACATTGAGATGGTATTTTTTTCATGGATGCATTTAATAATACTGTTCTTGTGTTGTAGTGTGGACTGATGTATTCGAATACAATGACACGTTTAGTGTCATTAGGATGCATTCAATTGATCAAAAGTGACAGTAAAGACATTTATTATGTTACAAGAGATTTGTCAAATATTGTTATTTTGAAAAAATGTCTTTATTGAAATTCTTTATTGCAAACACACACAATAAAAGACAAAACACAGTTCAACTGCATATCATACAGTAAACTTACAGAGAGACACATTCACACACTGTCTCACCTGATGGTGTTGTCCGAGGAGCCGCTGACCACGAGTCTGTCTCTGTACTGAAGGCAGGCGATGCCACGCTTGTGACCGTTAAGTGTCCGTACAAACTCGCATGTGCTTGTGCTCCATACCTGCAGACACACAGTCTCTTTTATCTATATCTGCCAATCACCCACCTCTAAAGCCCCGCCCACCCACTGACCACTCCCACCCGCTCACTTTTATGGTTCTGTCTCCAGACGCAGACACAATGTATTTGTCGTCAAAGTCCACCACATTAACGGCAGCGCGGTGACCCACGAGCACGCGGCGCAGACTGATGTCGGTGGCGGACGCCATGTCCCACACGGCGATGGAGCGATCTTTCGAACACGTCACCATGAGGCCGTTACAGAAGCGAAGGTGCAGAACAGCCTCGTTATGATGGATCAGAGTGTTGAGAACCTCACCAGAACCAACGTCCCACACCCTGACAGAAACAGAAAACATTACAGATTAGTACACGTTATGAAGGGAATGTGAGCTTGTGCACAGCTGAGTCTCTTCTGCTCACCGAGGCTGCATTTATTTGATCAAAAATATATTAAAAACAGTAATGTTGTGAAATATTTAGTGCTGGGAATCGATAAAAAAAAAAAACTAATAAAAAAAAAAAAACTCAATTAATCGCAAGTTTTTAATATTTTGATATTGTATTGATTTCAGTTACACTCCAAATTAACGTAGAAACAATTTAAAGACAGCATAATTTAAATATGTGTTGTAATGGCATCTTTTTATGAATGAAGGCCAGTATAACTGATACGAATATCTCTATGAAACATTAATGACATTACATTACAGTATAAATGAAAGCTACCAATTTCAACATTAGGCGGCTGCCGAACATGACGCGCATCTCATATTCACAAGTTCATTTAAGACGTCATTTAACTCATTTAAGACTCCTATTAGAGAATACTTGACAAAACTTGGCAATTTGGCAACATTCTCTGTGTTGTTGTTATTGTTTTTTCAAGAGCGAAAGAGAACTCGATGTGTGCACGAGACTGGCGCAAATCTGTCTGTGCGTCGAGAGTGTGTGTGTGTGTGTGTGTGTCTTAGGTGGTGAATCAATGGTGTAACGTGCATGAATGTGTCCGACTCCCTGATCAGTGCCCTGACTACTGAACTAGGGATCTGATTGAGACGCAGCCACAGACAGGACACACAGCGCGTTCTCTTCTGTCTTGTCGTGCTTAGATGGTTTAAAAGCATTTACAAGAATAAGAGCGCGATCATATAATGTAACGCTAGGCAAAAATGGATATAAAAACGAACACTGCGTTAATTGCGTTCAATCTTTTTAACGTGTGAAACTGAAAAAATTAATCGCCTGCGTTAACGCGATAATTTGCAAGGCACTAGAAATATTATAATTTAAAATAGTAATAATTTTAAAAATTTGCTTAAAACAAAACAAGCTGAAAGAATTCTTTGCTATTTTTCAACAGGTTTGAAATGAGTAAATATCTCCTGTAATAACTGCTAAAAACGCTCTTTTGGCATAGCTGTTGTTAAAACAAACTGGACCATAAATGACATGTGAACGACCTCACCAGCAGCTGAAAAATCCTGCTCGAGCTGAACGCTGCCAACTGATGTGTTAATGCTCTTTAAACATGATCACATTACAAAGCCGTTTCCCTCTCCAGGTGTTAAACGTCCGGCCGTTTGCGCTTCCACTCGGAGTGACGTAAACCTGATTTATGCAGCTGTGGCGCTTGTTCCCCGAAACTCTCACAGGTGAGAGAGAAACACACACATACTTGCGCTGGAAAAGGTGACAGAGCTCCAGACGGAGCTTTAAACAGTTGCTAGGGAAGTGAGGTCATTATTTTCATGGAGATTATTCAGCCGGAGGGAAGAAGTGTGTGTGAAACATTTTCAACTCATTTTCCAATATAGTTTCATCAGCACTGTACTGAAATTCCTTCCTAAGGATTCACACACTTTTAGACTAAATTTCCTATCCGGTCAGGATTACTGGATAAGGATTTTTTTTTAATATAAATATACACTTACATAGAACAATTTCTGTCTAAAGAACCATTTTAGATCTGAGCACAGATGATTTCTTTAACCAATACATCTGTTTTTTAGCATTTATAATTAAATATTTAACATTACATTTGGGAAATTTCTCATTGATGTACACTAGCATAAAATTTTTTTTTATTATTATTTTTACATGCTTTTGAAATAAGTGGTTCTGCTCACCAAGGCTGCATTTATTCGATCAAAAAACCCAATAAAAACAGGAATATTGTGAAATATTATTACAATTTGAAAGAACTGTCTTCTATGTGAATATATTGTAAAATGTATTGTAAAATAATGTATTCCTGTGATCAAAGCTGAATTTTCAGCATCATTATTCCAGTCTTCGGTGTCACATGATCCTTCAGAAATCAGTCTGATATGAGGATTTGCTGCTCGATAAACATTTGTTGGTAATACTTTACAATGACAGGTAATAAATGCTGTATTGTTCATTGTTAGTTCATCTTAACTAATGCAAAAAGTTAAAAAGAACACAATTTATTTGAAACAGAAATCTTTTGTAACATTATAAACATCTCCACTGTCACTTTAGATCAACTTAATGCCTCTTGGATTAAAGTAAGTATTAATTTATTTTCAAATTAAAAGATATTACACTGCCTAGTTGATATTTATTCATAATACTGTAAATATGTTCATAATCTAAAAATGTTTATTATGACTAAACCTAACTGCGTCTTTATACGCTTAGATTTTTATACTTTATTCTTAAATTTGTATTACTATGTTTCTTGTTGTATGTGTATGCTTGCACTTGTGTGTGAAAGCACACTTGGCAATAAAGCTCTTTTTTTATTCTGAGAAAAAAAAATTATTCTTATTGACCCCAAAACAATTGAACAGTGGTGTATATTGACAGAATGCCTTCAAAATCTAACTTGTAATACATTGTCTGTGTCTGTCTTTGTGTGTCTGTGTGTGTGTGTCTGTCTGTCTGTGTGTGTGTGTGTCTGTGTGTGTGTGTGTGTGTGTCTGTGTGTGTGTGTGTGTGTGTGTGTGTGTGTGTGTGTGTGTGTGTGTGTGTGTGTGTGTGTGTGTGTGTCTGTGTCTGTGTGTGTCTGTGTCTGTGTGTGTCTGTGTGTGTGTGTGTCTGTGTGTGTCTGTGTGTGTGTGTGTGTGTGTGTGTGTGTGTGTGTGTGTGTGTCTGTGTGTGTCTGTGTGTGTCTGTGTGTGTCTGTGTGTGTCTGTGTGTGTCTGTGTGTGTGTGTGTGTGTCTGTGTGTGTGTGTGTGTGTGTGTGTGTGTGTGTGTGTGTGTGTGTGTGTGTGTGTGTGTGTGTGTGTGTGTGTGTGTGTGTGTGTGTGTGTGTGTGTGTGTGTGTGTGTGTGTGTGTGTGTGTGTGTGTGTGTGTGTGTGTGTGTGTGTGTGTGTGTGTCTGTGTGTGTGTGTGTGTGTGTGTGTGTCTGTCTGTGTGTGTGTGTGTGTGTGTGTGTGTGTGTGTGTGTGTGTGTGTGTGTGTGTGTCTGTGTGTGTGTGTGTGTGTGTGTGTGTCTGTCTGTGTGTGTGTGTGTGTCTGTCTGTGTGTCTGTCTGTGTGTGTGTCTGTCTGTGTGTGTCTGTCTGTGTGTGTCTGTCTGTGTGTGTCTGTCTGTGTGTGTCTGTCTGTGTGTGTCTGTCTGTGTGTGTCTGTCTGTGTGTGTGTGTGTGTCTGTGTGTGTCTGTCTGTGTGTGTGTGTGTGTGTGTGTGTGTGTGTCTGTGTGTGTGTGTGTGTGTGTGTGTGTCTGTCTGTGTCTGTGTGTGTGTGTGTGTGTGTCTGTCTGTGTCTGTGTGTGTGTGTGTGTGTGTGTGTGTGTGTGTGTGTGTGTCTGTGTGTGTCTGTGTGTGTGTCTGTGTCTGTGTGTGTGTGTGTGTGTGTCTGTGTGTGTGTACCTGACAGTAGAATCAGAGGAGCCCGTAACTATGACCCTTTCATCATACTGCAGACACAGAACTGAACCAGTGTGACCCGTCAGAACCTTCAGACACTCCAGAGACTGTTTGTCCCAGATCTGAGAGAGACAAAAGTTATGTCACAAATGAGCTCAACTGTGTGTATAGTCTATAAATATTAATGTTATTTTGTCATTTAACATTGGAGTCTGATAGCCCCTCCCCTCCACTATGTAATAGGATGCAACAGTCCACTTTTTTTAGCATTGTTGGTTCCAGAAGTTTATTTTCCATTCATTTATTTATTTTTTACATAGGGGTCTTAAAGAAAAGTCTTTGTTAAAGCGTTATAAGCCATGAACCAAACCAAACAGCTACAAGGTGAATCATGACATTACAAACTTGATTTGAAGCAAAAAAGTATTTGAAAGTCACACAAAAATACAAAAGGTACAAATAGGGCTGGACGATATGACCTTAATCATGAATAGATGCTATCCTATCAATATGGGCCAACATTTCTAAAGAATGCTTTCAGCACCTTGTTGAATCAATGCCACGTAGAATTAAGGCAGTTCTGAAGGCGAAAGGGGGTCAAACACAGTATTAGTATGGTGTTCCTAATAATCCTTATATATATATATGCGTGTGTGTGTGTGTGTGTGTGTGTGTGTGTATGTGTATGTATATATTTTAAGTTTATTGCATAATATGTATACATGTTCAAATATTCAAGTATTTTGAGAGCAAAGGGAGACCGAATAAATTGTTTGCGCAGGGTGGCGCTGATGAGATCTTTTGATGCGTTTCGACTGATTGGTGGAATTTTCTAGCTTTTCACCACAAATTCTGCTATTAAACAATAAAAATGTGGGCTAACCGCTTCAACAGAAGCAAATACGTGCAATAGTTATCGTTAAAATCAACTTTCATATGAAGAGAGTTTTTCCACTTCCAGAAACTAACTGTTGCACTATTAAAGCTGTGACAGTTGAGCGCATGAAGTATTCAACATTCCACAGTTCTTTTTGTGGTTAATTAAGTGCATCATCTGGGTATTTGAAGTGCACTTTTTTTGGAGGGAGGGGGGATTTTTAGAGCAAACACGTTAATCAGACTATACTACAAAATGCTAGAGAATAGTGCATAAGTACAGAAATTGGGATGCACCCAATGTGACGACAATAACAACCGCAGACATACAGATAGAAAGACATGTCAAGACAAGTACTTTAATGGAGTTGTCTCGTAGGCCGCTGATGATCTTGTCGTCGTCGTACTGGAGGCAGTAAACACCTTTACTGTTCTCTGACCGGCACTGAATCCGCTGAAGATTGTGACGCCCACAACGCCAGTTTGCCTCAATAGTCTAGAGACAGAATGAGAAAATGGGAGACCGGATGAATGAATGAGGCTGGGTGGATGGATGGATGAGATCATAATTTGGATAAACTAATGGGTAAACTAACCACTGAATAAATGAATGAGTGTCAGGATGGATGCTCACCTCAATGTCCTGTATAATTTTGGGATAGAGTGAATGGTAGTATGAATTGGGTGGGACCTCGTTTGTTCGGTTCTTAAATAAATATTTCTCCCTGGAGACATAAAAAAAAAAAAAAAAAAAAAAAAAAATTAAACTGAACTGGTCATGATGATTTGCATGTCAAGATCACGATTCCGTCCACATTCATTTGAAGCGTAATATTCTCAGCACATATTTTACACACAACAGTAAAACACTAACAGCTTCTGCTAATAATTTCACATGATTGACAATCTTCACATGCATTTCTGGGTTTGTCAGCACTAATTGTGATTCACATCGATGAACGGATGTCATATTTCTACAGGAAGTGATCAAATTTGTACCACTAGAGTCAACAAAAATGAGTTTTTAAAGCCAATAACAACAAACTGTTTAATTTTTGATTAGGGCTGGGCAAAAAACGATTCGATTAATTGTTTTGGTTTTTTTAAATGTGGTTGATTCAAAATCGATTCTCAAAGGCCACGAATCGATTTCCCCCCATATTTATTTCCTCTTAACATTGAACATAAGATTAACGTAAATCTAATTACTAGTCTTCTCCACTAGATGTCACCGTCTTATTTGCCTTGCGCGATGTTACAAAGGCGGGTGCTTAAATGGCGGCTTCCGGTGCGTTGTCGCCTTTTGTAATGCTGAGGTGAAATGCTGTGTAATACTACAAATCTGCAGAAGCATTTGATGAGACATCACCCAGATGTTGCAACACCCCCACAGCCGTGCATACAAACGCTAAAAATAGATCACATACACACAAATGCTTGCCTTGCATTATGATCAAACTTGAGCGTTCACTTAAGCACGTACGTCAGCCATTATAGACATATTCAAATCAAGTGAGTCAATAGACAGAGCAGGACCAATAATTCAAACCTAATAGCTTACATTATAAACAGATTTCCTCAAATTAAAGTTAGTCAGCACGTTAAGGTATTGTTGTTCGTTACCACGGCAACTGCTCACGTCCAGATATGAACGCACTTCTCGTGAATGAAAAGTAACTGCACACATGACGGGCGGCAAAACCGCAAGAAAAGCTTGTCATGTACTGAAAATTGCTGAAAATAATCCAATATCCTTTTTATGTTTTAGAATAAATATATCAAAATATCAATAATAACAAAATTCTATAAAATACTTCTCAGATAAATCTTTTAGAATAAAGTTGCAAAATTGTATTGTATTTAACAATTGTATGCATTTGAAATCTAGAGATGGGTTCTGTTTTAATGTACCCGAGTGTACCTAAAATAAAAAGAGTTTAATATACAGGTTGGTGGCGCTTCATTTCTTTTTAATTACCCACTTGTAAACTTATGTTCACTGTTCTTTTTTTATAAATACCTGTAGTATTTGTATTAAATCTACATTCATTGGGTTGAATCGAGAATCGAAATCGAATCAAATTGGAACATCTGAATCGATACCCAGCCCTATTTTTGATGCACACCTGAGGTGCTATGGTGGGTGTGCATTAATTTTCAATAATTCAATTAATTACCATATTTATACCACATTTACCACATAGGGTAAAAATAAAAATTAAAAACATTCTTAACTTACAAAAAGAAGAAAAAAAAGAAACAAAATTAAATATAAAAACTTGAACTTACTTTATTTCAGCTAGTTGCCAAGTTGGTTTAGTTTAAGTTGAAGTACTAAAATTAAAAAAAATAAAAATAAAATGTACTATACCATTCACAGTTCGTTTCTATGGCTGACTACAGGTCTGAGATTAGCTCTGTTTTGTTCCCCCGGGATCAGTCTTGGGCTCTTTACACTTTAATAATTATCTGTCAGTTGTTGCGATCACTTGGCCTCCATTGTCACATTTTTACGCAGATTTATTTACACTCAAAATCGGGTGAAAACCCTGATGTTGGTTTTCTCTCTGGATGTATTTCTGAGATAAAAAAAACATGGATGAGTAATAATTTCTTGTGTCTGAACAGTGGTAAAACTGAAGTTATGCTCATTGGTTCCCGTCATCAAATTTCCAAAGCTGGTTCACTGACTGTTGATGGATCTGTTTTGGAGACTCAAAGTAAAGCGAGGAACCTTGGAGTTATTTTTTTATGCTAATCTTTCATTTGATTCTTTTGTTCAGAGTACAGCTAAAACACCATAGAAATATAGCAAGATTGCATCCTATGCTAAATCCTTTTCTATATCAGCTGAAAAGCTGATAATTTCCTTTGTCATCTCTCAGATAGATTAATGTAACGCCCTTTTAGCTGGAGTTTCTAAATCCACACTAAACAAACTGTAATATGTACAAAACTCATCCGCCAGGATCTCGACTGGGTCCAGAATATGCAATCATATTACTCCAGTTTTGGAGTCCTTACACTGGCTCCCGGTCAGGTTCCGAGTTGATTTTAAAATTATGACGCTGACATATAAAGCATTGCATGGCTTGGCTCCATATTATTTATCTGAATTGTCTTATACCCCAAACCGTAGATTGCGCTCTGCACGATCAAACTCGTTGGCTGCTGCTCAAACACGCTTAAGATCTATGTGTGTGACAGGGCTCTCTCATCATATGCTCCTGCCCTTTGGAATTCTCTGCCTCTTGAACTATTAAACAGAATTCTGACCTATGACATTTTTAAAGCTTGACTTAAAAGGGTTAGTTCACCCAAAAATGAAAATACGGTCATTAAATACTCACACTGATGAAATCCGAGAGCTCTCTTTTCGGGTGAACTATCCCTTTAAGATATATAAACTAGCATTTGTTGATGATACTTTGAGCTATGTATTGCTTATTTTGTGCACAGTGCTTTGCAAGCTTTTAAAATTATTACAATGTACAATGACAATAAAGAGTTTAAGTAAAGATTGCACACACGTGTGTTCAAGCGTAACAATGTGAATGTGTGCCTCCATGTGTGATTTTACCACTGATGCCGCTCTGAAAGGCCTTTCCACAGCGGGTCTGTGCGCACCATCCTCTCGATGAGCTTCTTCCAGAGCATCCCGTCTGATATGACCCGCTGCCATTCTCGACAGACCAGCTCAGCTGAGCACAGAGAACGAGCGTCTAGAAACGACAGGATGTTCTCCGCTATGTGATCCAGACCCTGAGCTAGAAACAGAGAGAGTCACAGTCATTCAGCGCAGGGATCCTTCACGGAGGATTATAAAATTTGTGTTTTGTTTTTATTTATTACTGCCCTGAATAAACTAGAAAATATTTGTAGATGTGCAAAATGCATTTTTTTGTTGTTGTTCTTGTTGTTCCCTCTTATTAAAAAAAAACAAAAAAAACATTTATATTATTTTCTTCTTCTTAATATTGTATTTGTGCTAGAAAAATATATATAACAAAAAAACAATCCATGGGAAAAATGCATATGAATTTGATCAGTTTTTGATGAAACAACCACTTTCATTGCACGTCCTTTATTATTATAAATCATAAAAAGATTTACCCACCCCTTACATCACATAAAAAAAACAAGCAAACAAGCAAGCTGCAGTACATGTTATCAGATGTCTGTGCAAGTGATGTAAGTGGGCAGTTCTGGCTGCATGCCAACAGTCACATTTCTGACTCTGCTAATGCATGTGTTGGAGTAGGCGGATTTGTTATAGCCAATGTTTGAGGTAAGTGTGCATGCATTTAGTTACCTGGCAACGCGGTGATGAAGTCTCTCTGTAGCATGGGTTTAAGGTATGAGTTTATATGGCCGTGCTGGTAATGACACATGCGTGAGATCAGATGCTCCACGAACTCCACCTGATCAGATTCTGACCACTGATCAAACAGCTGGATGCACAGCTCTTTCTCCTTCTCGTAGTTCCCTTGAGACGGCCTCTTCCTCGAACCCGTCACTGAACCATTCCCTAACTGGACAACAAGAGAGCGACAGTGAAAGTGAGAACACAAACGTGCCAAAATTCACTTCTCTTTATTTGCATATGTTTCTTCAGCCCAATTCGGACGGCGATTGTTTTTTTTCATGGGGACGTCTGTAAAATAAATTGGCATGGCTCAGTGATAAAACGATGATCATGCACTCAGATGAGGATTTATTCACAGTGGAGGAGTGCGTTTTGTGATCCACAAACCCAGAAATGCACTTCTCGTGTGGTCAGCAGTGTTATTTTAGTATTATAGTGTATTACAGTTCTTAATAATATTTTGAATTACCTTTTATTTTTATATTTTCAGTTTTCAAAGTTAAATTTTTAGTAATTTTGTAATGTGCTTTGGAAAGTTTCTCTTTTAATATTACTATTTAGATTTATTTTAATTTCAGTTTTTATTTTATTTAGTTTACATTCTAAAATAAAAATATTTTATTTTATCTTAATCATATAATTTGTATTGCCAGTTAGTAATTTTAGTGCTGAAACTGAATGAAAATTTGAAATTTAGCAACTAACTAAAATGTTTTTCTCATCTAATATTTATATTTTACTTTATTTCAGCTTTAATTCAATTAACAAACATGTTTTATTAGTTTTAATTTTAGTTAATGATAATAACCCTGGTGGTCGGTCACATGTTTTATTTATTTATATATCCTATTTAATAAGAAGAAAATTGATACGCTATGGTCTTGCATTTTATCTCACCAAATGATAAATGTCTTTTTTTGGTGTAGACAGAAAGTGCAGTGCAATGTCAGTGTATCGATGTTTATCCTGAAGTGAAGTCACGTGATGTTAAGTGACTGAGTTCAGGAGTCTGATGGCCTGGGGAAGAAGCTCCTCCTGAGTCTCTCAGTTTTGGCCATCAGGCTTCGGAAGCGCTTACCAGATGGTAGCAGCGTGAAATGAGGGTTTGCAGGGTGATTAGAGTCCTTGATGATCTTAGTAGCTCTACCTTTGCAGCGTTTGGTGTAGACGTCCTGCAGAGACGGGAGAGCTGACCCTGAGCTTCTTCCCCAGGCCATCAGACTCCTGAACTCAGTCACTTAACATCACGTGACTTCACTTCAGGATAAACATACTGTCATTGCACTGCACTTTCTGTTCTCGTTGTTACTGTGTAACAACCTGTTATAAACCTGTTTGCACATTATACTCTTTATACATTTGTTAACCACATAATTATAAGTCTACAGTTTACTCACTGCACAGTTTATTTCACTTATTTTATTCCACTTTATTTTTTTTACATTTTTTCTACTTGATTTATTTATTTATACATACATATACATATATAGTACTTTTTTTTATCCTATTTCTATTATAATTTCCTCCTTGTGTTTTTAACTGTGAATTTGCACTGTCCATGGAGCGGACCTGTTTACATTTCACTGCCGGTTGTATATTCTGTATATAACTGTGTATGTGACAAATAAAACTCTTGAATCTTGAAAAACTGGAAATGAGCAGAAATAAGTTAATTCAACCTCTTATTTACATAAGATAAAACGTTTGACCCAATAAAATGATTAGTCGTGCAACCCCTAATTTATATAAATGTATAGAATACATATTTTATAAATGTATTGCATACCTGTTGCTGCCATAATAATGGCTCATTTCAGAAATGTATGTGTATGTATTTTTCCTTTTCTTCTTTTTGTTCTTAACAGCTCCCACTAACTGTAGTGGCAGAGTGATGTAATATTATTCTCATAAACATTTCCAGCATTTCAGAAATTAAAGTCTATTTTTAAAATGCATGCACATTACCGTAAAGCACAACAGTTACTGTACTTTGCGTTTCAATTGATCCTTTCTTATAAACTCCACATGACCTTTGTGTGTGGTCAGGAATTTTATCAGTGCTATTTCAAATTCATTGATATGCTATTGCTATTATGGATTTTTGTTAATATTTTGAATTTGTTTTTATTTTCATACTAGTTTATTTTTAGTTAAAGGTTTAGTGTGTAATATATATATTATATATATATTTATATATATATATATATATATATATATATATATATATATATATATATATATATATAAATATATATATATATATATATATATATATATATATATATATATATATATATATATATATATATATTATTATTATTATTTTAGTACTTAAAATAATTTTCTTAATTTTTCATTTAGTTTAGGTTTTATATTAACCATTAAAGAAAATTAATGGTTTTAGTTTTGGTTAATGATAATAACCCTGATTTGTATGTGTGTTGAGGAAGAGAAACACGAAATTCTGGATTAAAATGGCAATACAATCACAGATTACTCCCTGTAAATGTTGAAAACACTTTACATCCTCATGAGAAACAATTACTGTCCATACAGGGCTATCGAGGTGATAAAAGATGATGTCACTCATGTTATGATATCTGAATTTATCAAATAACCTTGAACACTGTTGTCTTCTTTGGCGAGATGTCATCCGTGTTATTCTGTGACTCCATCACTGTCATGTTCTAGAGAGAGAGAGAGAGAGAGAGAGAGAGAGAGAGAGAGAGAGAGAGAGAGAGAGAGAGAGAGAGAGAGAGAGAGAGAGAGAGAGAGAGAGAGAGAGAGAGAGAGAGAGAGAGAGAGAGAGAGAGAGAGAGAGAGAGAGAGAGAATGTTAAATGCGCGTCTGACAGAAAGCTGGGTAGAGCATTCAGAATGCTGCATTCTGGGTAAAACATTCCAAAAACATTCTTATAAAGAACAGAATGAGGAAGAGGAGGAGCTTGAGGGCGAGTGGGAGGAGCTTCATTTAAGGCTGAACTATTGCTTTAATTGGATCGATCGACTCATTGCGTGCTTAGATCTGTGTTTAAACACACAGTGAGTCCTAGTCACACAAACGGGTTAGAAAACAAACAAGTACATGCATGTGCACCCTTGAAAAAGTAAACACAAAGATAAAGGCAGACAGCTGAACTGATGAAACTTGGCGTAAATACACACGTCTCATTAACAGACATGCTTAAACATGCACCGTGGACACTTGAATCACACATACAAAGAAAACATCAGTATCTTCACTAATATTCACATATCTTTATATTTGAAATATCAATTGTGTTTGAATCAGTTGGTGTTTCGATCAGTTCCCCTCAGGTTCGCACAGGTGTAGAGAATCGCATTAGCTGTGTTCGACTTGAAACGGCGCTGCACAGGCCGAAAGGTATTTGACATTTAAAGTACCACGAGAGAGATTAGATGGCTCCGTATACTTTTGAATCGCTCGTGGCATCAGTCACACACTGATTGGTCTGTGCAACGCCGCTTCAAGTCGAACACACCTAGAATCATCATGATCCAATAACCTCAAACAAACACAAT
>CM031956.1:20254182-20496682 GCA_018749465.1 Paracanthobrama guichenoti | reverse complement strand
TAAGTCTATTAGTAAAATCTGTTGACTTTAGCAATATTTGTTGCATTATACGCCAACTGTGGCACTGTGGAAAAAGTGTGTTTGTTGCCTCAAGTTTGCATGCCTGTAACTCAAGGAGTATTAAAGATCGCTTAATAGATTCTGGTTCTTAAACTTTTCTTTAAATATATTCATTTTAAAGGCCCTATATGGTTAAATCCAGAGATATGGAGATCCTAATGCAACTCCATGTGCAAATTGTTTAATTTTACCCCTTTCTCAATGGTCAAAAACTAAATGTGGGTCACTTTTCAAACAGCTGATACTTATTGTGTTTAAAGAAGAACGTCTGAAGGACAAACAATACTGAAACTAGAAATGTATCTTGTTTCCCACAACTGCATACAACATGCCTCTCTGTAAATGTTTAGCCAGGGAGGCGGGGACCTTGAGTTGACACTAATTGACCTATATATTAACAATTATTATTATTTAAAATGATAAAACATTGAGCTAATTAGATCAAATTGGTTATTTAAATTGAAGTGAGCCAATTTGGCCATTTCATGTCTTACCATCTCAGATCTTATTAGTTCACAGACTAATAATATCTATTCAGAAATCTGTATCCAAAACCTGTAATAAAAGAATAAACTCCAAGTCCCATTCAAAAACAAACCAGGCACTGTTTCTCCAGGCAGCTGGCCTAACAGAGAGGGTGTTGTTAAACTTAACCTAACATGACCCAAGATGAAGATCAGCATGATCATGACAGATCTAGAGAGACTGAGCTGGTTACACCCTCTTGTGCATCGTTTACATAGATTCAACTGTGCAGATGACTTATTAGGGGACATATGATACATGTAAAATTAGTTTAGTAACTAAATGATATAAACATTTAGTCGATTTTAGTCGTCATGTCTTATGCAAAATGCAGTCATAATCACATTAGCATGTATACACTGTGAACATAATAATAGAAAAATATTGCACACATGATGCACATATAGACATTATGTAATGTATTTCATATGAAGTACATGTCTATAGAACATCAGATTATAATAGAAAATACTATTGCACACAAACTGTATATGATGACATGGGACACATAAGTGGTATTAAAAATATATTAGAATGTTTACATTGTTAATGAAGAGCATATATGTTGTGTAGGGTATATGAAGCACAAAATATTTAGATTCAGCATATAGATTGGGATATACAAGTTGATTTCATATGGATAGCAATTTTACAACACTGTCTTCAAGCAGCTACTGTACATGCATAGACTGTGATAAATTAAGTATACTGTATATACTGTATATAATGAAGATGATGTGACACAGATTTTTATGATCACTCAATGTTATATATTGAAGATCATGTAGACTATGTGTTTATATATGAAGATGTGACATATAGATCATTTAATGTATGAAGCACATATAGATTGTTTAATACATGAAGCTTGTGTATAGACTATGTGATATGAAGCTGTTTAATATATGATTATAGTTAAATACATGAAGTTTAATATATAGATGAATTAATGTATGTAGCATGTATATTGTTTAATACATGAAGCTTGTATAGACTATGTGATATATGAAGCACATATATTGTTTAATATATGAAGCTTGTATAGACTGTGATAAATTAAGCATATATACCGTTTAATATATGAAGATCATATAGATGATGTGACATGAAGCACATGTAGATTGTTTAATATACGATTTAATGTATGAAGTTTAATACATGAAGCACATATAGATTGTTTAATACATGAAGCTTGTATATACTATATGTCATTTAATGTAAAAGCACATATACTGTTTATATATATGAAGCTACATATAGATGATGTTAATATATGAAGCACATATAGATTGTTTATTATACGATTGTAATGTATGATATGAAGCACATATAGATTGTTTAAATACATAGCATTTATAGAGCTTTAATATAGACATATAGATGTGACAATACATGATTTATGAAGAAATATAGATACTGCACATATAGATTTTTAATACATATTGTATAGACTATAGCTCCTATAGACTGTGAATATATGAAGCTCTTACATGTGACATGAAGCACATGTAGATTGTTTATTATACGATTTAATGTATGAAGCACATATAGATTGTTTAATACATGAAGCTTGTATAGACTACATGTCATAATGAAGCACATATACTGTTTAATATATGAAGCTCCTATAGATGATGTGACATATGAAGCACACGTAGATTGTTTAATATATATCATATACTGTGTGTTATTTAATGTATGAAGGACATGTAGATTGTTTAATACATGAAGTTTATAGATTGTTTAATACATGAAGCTTGTATAAATATAGACTACATGTAGACTGTGGTACATATATGAAGCATATAAACTATACATGATTTATGTTTATAGATTATTTAATAAATGAAGCTCCTATAGATGATTTAATATATGAAGCTTATAGACTACATGTGACAATGAAGCCCATTGTTTAATATACGATTATAGATGATATGAAGCAGGAGATTGTTTATATAGATTGAAGCACATATAGATTGTTTAATATGAAGCTTGTATAGACTAGCTATACTGTTTAATATGAAGCTCCTATGATGTGACATGAAGCACATGAATTGTTTATACACTTTAATGTATAAAGCACATATACTGTTTCATATATGATATGATTAATGATATATGAAGCACATATAGATGTTAAGATATGAGGCTCTTATACATATATAAAGTGTTATTAAGAGCATATAGATATGAAGCACAAATATTTTTTTAAATACAGGATTGTTTAATATATAAAATGCATATAGATTTAATGTCATATAAACTATACATGAATGAAGAAATATAGATTGTTTAATACATGAAGCTTGTATAGACTACATGTATAGACAATGTGACAATGAAGCACATATACTGTTTAATATATGAAGCTCCTATAGATGATGTGACATGAAGCACATGTAGATTGTTTATTACACGATTTAATGTATAAAGCACATATACTGTTTCATATATGAAGCTCCTATAGATTACATGATATATGAAGCACATATAGATTGTTAATATATGAGGCTCTTATAGATTGCTTAATATATAAATGGGCTAAGAGCATATAGATATGAAGCTATTTTTTAAATACAGTTTTTAATATATAAAATGCATATAGACTATAGATATGAAGCACAAACTATACATGATTTATGAAGAAATATAGATTGTTTAATAAATGATATTGTTTAATACATGTAGCTTGTATAGACATTTATAGACTTGTTTAATATATAAAAGCTCCTATATGATGACTGAAGCACATGTAGATTGTTTATTATATGATTTATGTATGAAGCTCATATAAATTGTTTATACATGATTTAGACTGAAGAAATATAGATTGTTTAATAAATGAAGCGCACATATATGTTTCATAGATTGTTTAAGCAATATAGATTGTTAATATATGCGCATATAGATTGTTTAATATATAAAGCTCATATAGATTACATTATTAAGATATAGATATGAAGCACAGATTGTTTAATATATAAAGCATATAGACTGTAATATATGAAGCTCATATATGATGAAGAAATATAGATTGTTTAATCATTTAGATTGTTTATTGTTTATTTGTTTAAATACAGATTGTTTAATATGCATTTATAGACTTTGTGATATATGAAGCTCATATAAATTGTTTACTATATAGATATGATGAATATAGATTGTTTAATAAATGAAGCATATAGATATAGACTGATCATTATAAGAAGCTCAAATAATGTCACCTTTATTTATATAGCGCTTTATGCAATACAGATTGTTTCAAAGCAGGAAACAATGATAACAGGAAAATTATTAAGGCAGATATTCTACAGACATACATATACATATACACATATACATATACACACACACACACACACACATACATACATATACATATATATAGATAGATGTATGTGTGTGTGTATGAAGCGCCTATAGATTGTTTAATATATAAAGATTGATTGTGTAATATATGAAACCCAAACAGAGTATGCACAACACATCAAGTGCATATGTATATGATATATGAAGCGCATAAAGTGTTATATATGACGCAGCGGTGCCGCAATGACGATCCGCTCCTCCAGCGAAACGCGAGCGCTTCCTCGACATTCACACGCGATATACTCGTCAAATCGTGAGCGGAAAGTCAGTTTAGTGACTAAACTAAAATAAACCATTATAGCGCGACATGATAACACTCGGATGTTTTATATCGATTCGGGCCGCTGCTGTGTTTTTGTCCTCCTCCCTCTCTAGCCCGCGTGACACCGCATTATAATAAAAACAAACACCCACACCAGCACGAGCATCACATACTCAGACAGTGTCTTATATGTCGGTCCTCACGTACCATCAGCTCCAGGGTTTTGTCCTCCATGTCCGGATCCATATTATTGTTGTTCTGGTTGAATCCAACCGTGAAAATGGAAACCCGTCCGTGAACCCGAGTGAACTGAGGAGCAACAGACACATACAAACATGGCGAATCAATGACAATAGAGCAGAATAAGAGTCCTATTCCATGATCCGAAGAGCGTTTGATTTAAATTCATTACAAAGCTAATTCATCCTTAGACGTTATAACATTATAACATGATTTATTTTCTCTCTCTCTCTCTCTCTCTCTCTCTCTCTCTCTCTCTCTCTATATATATATATATATATATATATATATATATATATATATATAATTAACTATATTTCAAATATATAATGTAATATATAACAAATTGGGAAGGCAAATTGAGAATTTGCATTCTTCATACACAGACACATTTACAGATTTTGGTCACAACCGAATTAAGACTTTTGCTTTGCAAAAACAGAACATTTATTTCCGGTGAAGTGTTCATAGTTGTAGCAGGTTTCGGGGTCTGAGTTGCCCAGTGGTCACGTGGCTCCGTAGGGCGTGTGTGAGAGGGCGGGACCAGCTGCAGCTACTTTAAAATGCAGACTCTCTGATTGGTCAAACGGAGATGAGTGAACGTTTGCGGCAGAGCCATGCTTTCAGGTGATTGGCTCCTTCTGTTGGGGAGGGAGGGAGGGGGAGAGAGAGAGAGAGAGAGAGAGAGAGAGAGAGAGAGAGAGAGAGAGAGAGAGAGAGAGAGAGAGAGAGAGACCTCTTTAGATCTATCAGTCTTGCGAGTTAATTTATATTATTAATGCTGCCTGGCAAATTCAGTTGTACGTGTGAAATAAATCATCCCATAGATTTACTGCAAATTATTTCTGATTACACGTAATCTGGATTATGTAATCAGATTCCAACAATTAAGTACTTGTAATTAGATTATATTTTTGTAATACTCAGACTACAGTTACTTTATTGATTACATATTCGCACAAGGGAAGTACATTATTCTTAATTCATTGATTATCCCTTTTTCCTTTCTAAAAAAAGTCACAGACCAGCCGCTATTGTGCTTTTTTTCTAAACACTACAGTATGGTAATATTAGATGTATTATTTAATCAAATATTCTTTAAATATATATATTTATTCCTTGAAATAAAATGATTTATTTTTTCCCCACTAGGAAACTAGAAAACCTGTGCGCAGCTTTTTACTAGTGCGCAGCATAGGCTATTTTTACCCATACTGGTCAACCGCTAATATTCATTGTATTTCTTAGCTGATGTAATAATTATGAGCAAAAGTCTTTGCAACAGTGTTCTAATCCGGGACAGAATTCTAATTTCTCCATGAATCCTAAAATGTACTAATCCAAAAGCACAAGGTGAGATTTCAGAGAATAACTGCACGTTTCTGGGGTGGGAATACAGAGCACACTTATGTAAAACAGGACACACAGAGAAGATTCAGCATTTTCAAATTTATTTTGTTTCTCCCCCATTCCTAACATAAACCCATGTAAAAAATACCACACTGTCATAAAATACAGCAGCAGCAATTGCCAATAAAAAAAACTCAAATGAAGAGAACTAGTGGTGGATTTAGGGTGGAAAAAGCTGGGGGTGGGGGAGAAAAACAGAAAACAGAGGTTAAAAAGAAAAATAAACATTTCAAAATGAGTCCAAACAGTCTGAAAGATCTTCTTGCGACTTTAATTCAAACAGGAAGAGAATAAACAAAAGTGAGCCTTGTCCAATCAGAATGCTCTAAGGCGGGGCTTCATGAATTATTCATGAATGTCTCTGTCCTTCGCTCGATTGACAGACGACACACTTCTCTCCTGAAACTGTCTGTGTGTTTTTGAGTATTGAGTGCACAGGTTCTCTGTTAGAAAGAGCCATTTTTCTTTCATTTATTCCTCAAATCTTCACTTATTTCTCTCTAGCTCGGTCTCGACTACCTAGTAGTCATCCAAGTCAAAAAACTCATCATCTTCTCCCTGGTATTCCAACCCTTGGAAATCCACGCGGTACCGCAAAATACCTGAGAGAGCAACACATTTTGATTAAAAAAAAAAACAAACAATAATATGACTCTACATCAACACCATGATGAAAAACTCAAGCGTTCACCTCCAATTCCTCCGAAGCCCTTGACGAACTGCGATCCCTCCTGACTTTTGTCAGTCACGATCTCCAGAGTGGCTCCAAACTTCTTATAGCTATTGGCGAACCACTCCAGCAGCGGCATGACCTCGATGAGCTCGTGTTCCTGACCGGTCTGTCCCAGACAAACACAAAGCAAACAAATGATCGGTGACACGGTAAACATTATTCCTTTCCATCTGAAATGACTAGGGCTGTCAACTGTGGAAGGACAGTTATACACACACCTCTTTGTCTATGAAGTGGGACTTGTCCTTCTCTTGTTCTGGGGTCAGATAAATGACTTTCTCATCTGAGAAACAACAGTGAGGAGACATTACAAAAAAACACTTCCGCTAGACAACGTAATCTATTACAATCTGTTGGAGCAACAACCTGCAGTAAAAACAAACACTTTACATCTCCTGTTTACACCGATCACACTTCAACACAGAGTTATACGGGACAAGAGGGAATGGTCAATGGTCCTTTAGTTATCATTAGTTCATGCATTACCTAACAATGAACAATACATTTGTTACAATATTTATTTATTATTGTCAACATAATATACTTGTTCATTGTTAGTTCATGTCCATTAAATATTAACGGATACAACTTTAGATTTGAATAATGTATTAGTAAATGCTGCATTAAGATTAATTCATAATTTACAAGTATTAGTTCATGATAATATATATATATATATATATATATATATATATATATATATATATATATATATATATATATATATATATATATATATATATATATATATATATATATATATATATATATATATATATATATATAAATAAAATAGTTAATATTAACAAATGAAAGTTTATTGTAAAGTGCTTCCATTACGGTTAACTTAAAAAAATAAATAAAAAAATGAAATACTTGAAATGAAATTAACTTTAACCTAAACTGATTTATATATTTTCAGGTAAAATTCATTTCACGCTTGAGCTTTATTTATATTTATACGCTGATTTCACATTTTTATTTGGTTTAACTTTAAATGTTTTTGTGAAAACGTAATTAATGAAAACTATATAGACCAACATAATGAAATTAAAACTTTTAAATTAAAAGGAAACTATAAAACAAATAATTTTATTTATAAATATTTATTTATTTTTAAATAAAAAATAAATCTTTTGTTTTTAATAAACTATAACATACTACTAAACACTAAAATAACACTAATATATTCACATTAACCATTGCATCATCTCCGGAACACTGGGCTGACCAATCAGAAGACAGGAATGAATGTGTCCATATTATAATTCCTGAAGTGATTTACATAGATCTTATTTGAAATGCTCCCCATGTGCTGACTGACAGGACCATGCAAAGATCTTGAATCAGAAACCGTGTGTCGGTAATGAACACGCGTGTAAGATTCTCAACCCATCGTGTGTGTGTGTGTGTGTGTGTGTGTGTGTGTTCATGTACCGTTCTCCGGGTCGGTGACCTCTGCCCCATGCAATCTCAGGACGTATCTCATGGTCTCCAAGTTTTCATAGACGATGAGAATTTCAACGGCTCCCATTTCCAGCGCCTTCAGTGTGTCCTCCACGCCGAAACAATACTTCCCTGTGTCCTGACTGATCTCATCAAAGTATCGCCCTGAGACAGAGAACACAGCGATCAATGCTTTTTTTTTTATAGCTGCGCTTAGGGTAACAAACTTGTGAAACATTTCCTCCAGTTTTTCCCGTATGTTTCATCCTACATTGTCTATTAAACACAACAGGGAGGTAATAGAGCCGAATTTGCCAGAGAAATTAGAAGAGCTGTGTGTACACCACATGAAGAACCAGAGTTGTTATTAACTTAAACAAAAAAAACATTGTTAACGACAACTAAAACTGACAAATATAAAAATCAATCATCTTGCATCTTAGATATTTTTAATAAAACATAGGATGACCAGCTTTCTCATGGTGGAATACGGGACGGAACCGCTTCAACCGCCTTAGAAAATTACTGAAAATTTTGCGATACAGATATATAGTCATTTCGTTATTTCTATTTCTTTATTTATTATTATTTCTAGTTATTTTTTTCTATATCTTTTTCTATAAAAAAAGAACAAAGAATAGGACAAAAAATATATATAAAATACTGTTTTTCCAAGTACACTAGGTTTATTTAACATTATATATACACAATTTTTTGTTTGATTAACATTAATGGCACAGACAGATATTTTAGGCTGCTGCCCCTTTAAGAGCGAATGCTTGGATCTAATACTGACATTCTCACCATTTTGTGCAAGTTCTCTTACGCCATACCAACTGTATTTATGTGAGCTACTCCATGATGATGGGCATTTTGATGACGGTGTATGTATTTGATCATTCAGGGGCAAAGAGAACTGAATTTGCAATTGCACGCTGTCTAAGAGAGCGCTTCTGGTGTGTGTCGTTCAGCGCGATACCATTGAGTTCTTTTTTTACAGCATACTGAACATAACATGATAAACGCTCTTTGAAGATCCTTGTTAAATGTACACGCGTTTCTTTGACATCTTCGTGCCTGACTTGATCTCCGCGCTCTCGAACCTCCCGCCTTCACTAACTGCAAGTAAATCGATAACAAATTGTGATTGGACGGTAATTTTGTTGCACGATGAGCTTGGCTACTTTTGATTAGGCTATTCTCGCGTGACAAGACCACTACTCGCTTTACGATCACCCAGCCATAAGAAGAAAAAGAAAAAAATTGAGCTGAAATACGGGACTGTCCAGGGAAAAAAACAGGACGTCTGGTCTCCCTAATTAAACAGGCACACATTCAACTGCAGGTTTAAAATACTGAAGAAATATATTTATGCATGTTTTGGAATTGGCCTACAAATTAGAGGTTGGTCAATATTAGGTTTTGCTAATATGATAATGTGTTTAAAGAGAGGCGATAAAAAGATTATTGTGCTGATACTAGTAAAATCTGTATAATGAATGCATTAAATAATGCTCGTAGCCTTTCCTTCCTGTAATGGGCAGCCCAGAAACAAACTATTTTAAGTTAAATGAATTGCCAATTACAGTTTATTGTGTACCAAAACATAATAAGAACCAGAAAAACTATGCATAATGCAGAACTTTTAATTATAAACAAACCTGAAATACCCCAGGACTCAATAAATATTAAATAAATATCTATGAAATATCATGTTTTGACTTTAAAACATGCAGCGCTCACATTAAATGAATTCAATCATGTCCCTTTGAAGTTTAATATTCATATCAGGTCTTATCATGATTCCTGTTTTTCTTTTTGAAATAATTAAGACTTTTTACGGCCTTAAATTTCATAAAACTAAATGTAATACTTTTTAAAGACCCGTGTGTTTTCTGAATGCAGAACTAGACTGTGGTCTTGATCCAGATTTTATTCATCCGATACAAGATTGCATCTTTGTGAGAATCAATATTTACCTATCAATTTTTTCTCCTGTATGAATTTGACGTTGGACAGGACTTCAGCGGAGAGCTCAATGGCCTGATTGAAGCCGTTTTCTCCTCCGTAAGAGATGTCAACCAGCTTCAACACTTTCGCTTGTAACCTCTGCAAACAATCATAGACAACGAACTGATGTTAGAGACAGATGTCAGCCAATCACAAAGAACCTGCAATTTGTTCACATACAATGATAAACTGGCTACAGAACAGCATACTACTATTACGGCAATATAATGTTATTTCGATTCACATACTATGTTTTACGTATGCAAAATACATAACAGTTTCTACATGGACTTTATAGGTCATTTAATTCAACTAATCAGTCAACAACAGGTAACCAATACACTTTCTTCTTACCGGGTCGAACATGTCCGATTGGCTGAGCTCTGTTTTAAAATCTGCAGATCCGGCCAGCACCAGTCCGGCTACGTTGACTTTATCGTTGGACACGAAGAGCTGCACGGCCGTCTCTGCCACCTTCCTCACGTAATTGTGTCTCTTCTCCATCCTTAACCGAGCAAAACGCAGCGCAGACTGACCTCCTCTTCCTGAGAGATAACATGATATATATACACATTTATATATGTAACATTTAATGGGATAGTTCACTCAAAGATGAAAATTCTATCATTATTTACTCACCCTCATGTCATTCCAAATATATATTCGGAACACAAATTAAGATATTTGATGAAATCAGAGTCTGAGCTTCTGCAAGAACCAATGAGGTTCATTATGTTACGCCGCACGTTTGAGCTTTTGCAAGAACCAATGAGGTTCATTCTCATGTTACGCCGCACGTTTGAGCTTCTGCAAGAACCAATGAGGTTCATTCTCACGTTACGCCGCACGTTTGAGCTTTAAGAACCAATGATGTTCATTCTCATGTTACGCAGCACGTTTGAGCTTCAGCGAGAACCAGTGAGGTTCATTCTCGTGTTACGCGGCACGTTTGAGCTTCAAGAACCAATGAGGTTCATTCTCGTGTTACGCAGCACGTTTGAGCTTCAGCAAGAACCAATGAGGTTCATTCTCGTGTTACGCAGCACGATTGAGCTTCAGCGAGAACCAATGAGGTTCATTCTGGTGTTACACAGCACGTTTGAGCTTCCTCAAGAACCGATGAGGTTCATTCTCATGTTACGCAGCACTTTGAGCTTCAGCAAGAACCAATGAGGTTCATTCTCGTGTTACGCGGCACGTTTGAGCTTCAGCGAGAACCAATGAGGTTCATTCTGGTGTTACACAGCACGTTTGAGCTTCAGCAAGAGCCAATGAGGTTCATTCTCGTGTTACGCAGCACTTTGAGCTTCAGCAAGAACCAATGAGGTTCATTCTCGTGTTACGCGGCACGTTTGAGCTTCCTCAAGAACCAATGATGTTCATTCTCGTGTTACGCAGCACGTTTGACCTTCCTCAAGAACAGATGAGGTTCATTCTTGTGTTACGCAGCACGTTTGAGCTTCAGCGTGAACCAATGAGGTTCATTCTCATGTTACGCAGCACGTTTGAGCTTCAGCAAGAACCAATGAGGTTCATTCTCGTGTTACGCAGCACGTTTGAGCTTCAGCAAGAACCAATGAGGTTCATTCTCGTGTTACGCAGCACGTTTGAGCTTCAGCAAGAACCAATGAGGTTCATTCTCGTGTTACGCAGCACGTTTGAGCTTCCTCAAGAACCGATGAGGTTCATTCTCATGTTACGCAGCACGTTTGACCTTCCTCAAGAACCAATGAGGTTCATTCTCGTGTTACGCAGCACGTTTGACCTTCCTCAAGAACCAATGAGGTTCATTCTCGTGTTACGCAGCACGTTTGAGCTTCAGCGAGAACCAATGAGGTTCATTCTCATGTTACGCAGCACGTTTGAGCTTCAGCAAGAACCGATGAGGTTCATTCTCACGTTACGCCGCACGTTTGAGCTTTAAGAACCAATGATGTTCATTCTCGTGTTACGCAGCACGTTTGAGCTTTAAGAACCAATGATGTTCATTCTCATGTTACGCAGCACGTTTGAGCTTCAGCGAGAACCAGTGAGGTTCATTCTCGTGTTACGCGGCACGTTTGAGCTTCAGCGAGAACCAATGAGGTTCATTCTCGTGTTACACAGCACGTTTGAGGTTCCTCAAGAATCGATGAGGTTCATTGTCGTGTTACGCAGCACGTTTGAGCTTCAAGAACCAATGAGGTTCATTCTCGTGTTACGCAGCACTTTGAGCTTCAGTAAGAACCAATGAGGTTCATTCTCGTGTTACGCGGCACGTTTGAGCTTCAAGAACCAATGAGGTTCATTCTCGTGTTACGCAGCACTTTGAGCTTCAGCAAGAACCAATGAGGTTCATTCTCGTGTTACGCAGCACGTTTGAGCTTCCTCAAGAACCAATGATGTTCATTCTCGTGTTACGCAGCACGTTTGACCTTCCTCAAGAACCAATGAGGTTCATTCTTGTGTTACGCAGCACGTTTGAGCTTCAGCGTGAACCAATGAGGTTCATTCTCATGTTACGCAGCACGTTTGAGCTTCAGCAAGAACCAATGAGGTTCATTCTCGTGTTACGCAGCATGTTTGACCTTCCTCAAGAACCAATGATGTTCATTCTCGTGTTACGCAGCACGTTTGACCTTCCTCAAGAACCAATGAGGTTCATTCTCGTGTTACGCAGCACGTTTGAGCTTCAGCGAGAACCAATGAGGTTCATTCTCATGTTACGCAGCACGTTTGAGCTTCAGCAAGAACCGATGAGGTTCATTCTCGTGTTACGCAGCACGTTTCAGCTTCAGCGAGAACCAATGAGGTTCATTCTCATGTTATGCAGCACATTTGAGCTTCAAGAACCGATGAGGTTCATTCTCATGTTACGCAGCACGTTTGAGCTTCCTCAAGAACCAATGAGGTTCATTCTCATGTTACGCAGCACGTTTGAGCTTCAAGAACCGATGAGGTTCATTCTCATGTTACGCAGCATGTTTGACCTTCCTCAAGAACCGATGAGGTTCATTCTCGTGTTACGCAGCACATTTGAGCTTCCTCAAGAACCAATGAGGTTCATTCTCATGTTATGCAGCACATTTGAGCTTCAAGAACCGATGAGGTTCATTCTCGGGTTATGCAGCACATTTGAGCTTTCTCAAGAACCAATGAGGTTCATTCTCGGTTACGCAGCACGTTTGAGCTTCCTCAAGAACCAATGAGGTTCATTCTCATGTTACGCAGCACGTTTGAGCTTCAAGAACCGATGAGGTTCATTCTCATGTTACGCAGCATGTTTGACCTTCCTCAAGAACCGATGAGGTTCATTCTCGTGTTACGCAGCACATTTGAGCTTCCTCAAGAACCAATGAGGTTCATTCTCATGTTACGCATCACGTTTGAGCTTCAGCGAGAACCAGTGAAGTTCATTCTCGCGTGGAGCAGCCAGCTTGTGTATGTCCGCTGATCAATGTTTATATGTGAACAAAAGACTAAATTCAATCGGTTCATCATATAAAGCGATCGATTGATATGAAATTATTCGACAAATCTCTATGAACGTTTGAAGCGTCTTTTGGGTAAATAGACTTTCATTGGAGAGACAGAATACTCTCAGATTTAATTAAAAATATCTTCATTTGTGTTTTGAAGATAAATGAAAGTCTTATGGGTTTGAAATGACACGAGAGGGAGTAAATTATGAGAATTTAAGAACTTTTTGGGTGAACTATGCCTTTAAGTTTAACAAACTAGTGAATCATTCCCTTCAGTTACTCACATGTGAGAACTGATCATGTATATCCTAGTCGTTTACAATTTTGCAGACACTAAAATGTCTATGAACTCTTCGTCCCGGTTTCGAAACAACGGATCATGAAACTAATTTGATAATCTTTAGGAAACTTAATGGCTAAATACAAAGTGCATTAAAATCAGCTTGACTATTACATATATTGTAAATGTATGATGTGTAGTCCTAGAAAACATCAAGGTAAAATGTCTAGGCATGATTACCGTGTTTTTTAGGAAGGTCCACAGTAAACTTGTGCAGCACATCTCTGGTGTTTCCCTGTAGAGTCCCGAACAGAGCTCCACTACCATCAATGACTATGAACCCAAATTTACTGTCATCTGACAATAACGCCGTCAGAGCCTTGAGAAAGACAGAAGTTATACAGCATCTCAATTACAATGGGCTTTATGAAACACTTCATTTGGACTGGGATTTTACCTCTGTGTGGAACTTGTTGTCACAGAGGTACAGGGAGGTGTTGATGGGTTTGAACGGCTCAAAGTCGATGTTCACTTTCTTCTCTTTGCCTTCGTCTGTCACTATGGTGCCGCAGTAAACCACCAGACCATTATGGGGCACTGTAGGAGATAAGAGACACCAAACACATTAAAACCATCAATACCGGATGAAGCTCAAGATGTCATGTTGTCTGGCATTGGGTGGACTCTAGCTGTGGTTGGTGAACAAACACACAATATTTGAGTAAACATTACATGAAATGGCATTCGTAACCCATTTTATTTCTGTACTGTGAAATTTCTGGGTGAACCAGAATTTTCAATGATATAAAAGGACATTTAATCTAATCTATAGACTTTAATACATTAACTGTCTGACATTAAACTACTCTAGTAACTATTGGAAAATATATATTTATTTTTTTACCAAAACACTGAAACCACAAGTTTTAATTTAGCTGAAAATCAAAAACTAAACAATTATTTACTAATCAACTCTAAATAAAAACTGAATTGTATACAAACTAATTGTACATAAGGAAGATTTTATATCAACTCTTTAAATGATAAAACTTGTTTTAATGACAGATTTATTCAAATATCAGCTACATTAAATAATGAAGATGACTGGATAAGTACAATTATAATCAATATGTATTAAAATGCATATATGAAGCAAAAAGCTCCTCTGGCTTAATTTAATTTCTTTGAAATTTCAGTGCATCACTAACTGGCAAGACTTCATAAAGACTACATGAACAGCTATATAACTGTCTATCGATTAATGTTAATTTCCTTAATCTATGTGCCCTAAAACAATCCACATTACAAATATCACTAAGACAAACCATTTTTGCTTTGGAATAACAATTGTGCACAATAACATCATGAATGTGCATTCAGAAAGTTAAAAATTGTGATTTGAAGGGTCACGTTGACTTTATATCCCATCTTATGATCAAAACAAACCATTTAACCATTAACATCCTTTCAACTAGCAAAGCTAATTCTAACAAAACTGCCCCAGTTTTCCATCATAAATGTCAAGTATGCACTTAGCACTAGGCCTATTTTTCATAGAAAGCAGAATGTTAGGGTTTCATACACAACTTGTTCAAACCTGTTCTCATATGATCCATTCAAAATCACTCAGCGATGTGAGCGATCAGAATAACACAGGCTTGTGTCTCAAATGTCCTCTTTAAAAATGAAATGTCCACACACACCTTTATTATAGAGTTTGAGTCTCTGCTGGACTGAGGTAATGGCTCCCAACACTGACAGCCGGTTCACTCGACTCTTGATGTTTGACGCCGTACCGAACTCATCCGCCAACATCTTAGACACCCTGGAGATCTGATCTTTAGGAGGAATGATGAGCGAGATCATGCTGGTCCCATTACTGACAGAGGAAAAAAAACAAACTGCCATGTTATTCAGCTCCACAAAATATCAAACTGACAAATCACTGTCAAAATCATTTACAGAGAGAACAACGTCTTAACTCAAAAACCTAGCGAGCAGTCTTGAGGTGAAGCAGCCTTTTAACCCATTTAACGCCCCTTTTGGAGCCTATGTGGTTGTAGTTCATGAATGCTTTGAAATACATACCCAAGATCTCTTTTAAAAGACACTCAGCAGATTATTGCAGAAGTGAAAGCAGCTTCATATAATGAAAGTAAAAAAATGAGAGAAGTTTAATTTTACTGTATAGCAAACGTACTGAATAAAACATCTTTATTTTATACTAAAGCTGTATTTCACGAAATAATTTGCTAATCTAACCAGGTTGTGTTGCAAATTGTAAGTTAATTTGAGCCCGCTAAGTGGTTTAAAGTACTTGAGCTTTAAATGATGAGTGTTTGAGCTTTTAAATGATGCCTAATTTAATAAATAAACGTAATAAATAAGCCTGTGAGGATGACAGAGTTAACAGGCTATGGTAGCATCCTAACTGAAAAGGAACCTCTCAGTGTCTGATTTGGATCACTACATAGTGAGCAATACTTAAGCATAACGCAAAGGAATATTTCTGAATATTTCAGTGTCACTGAATTGCACTCTCTGACCTGAGACCAGTAATAAACTCAATTACAAGAGACCGATGGAATTGGATGAATGCTGCATAAATACATTATATGAAATAAATCCTAGTACAGAGGCCATTCAGACCAACGATAAAGATTTAATTGTAAAAAGCAATCATTTTTAAATGTAAAAGAATAGCAGCGTGCACACCACAACTATTACGATGACTACACAGAGATACAATATTGTCCCAGTTTAGGTGAAGAACTGCCATAACGCCTTCCCTGTGTAACAGATTTTACTGGACTGCACTGTTTTTGATGTCAATAGTCATTTTTATTCAGACATATGCCTAACATGCCTAATAGAGATGAACGATATATCAGCCACCATATCCGTATCAGCCGATGCATGTTCATTTTTAACGTTATAGTTATCGGCCCAATATGAACATTTGGCCAATATATTATAGCCAATAAATAATGGATTATTTCCTTCAGCTGTGCACGGTTCGCCATGACTGGAATCACTTCAAATAAAGAAAAGGAAAATACAGTTAAAGGGTTAGTTCACCCAAAACTCGAGTCGAAAAAAGCAGCAAGTCGACTTGCGCTAAAAGAGTAACCCTTGACCCCTTCAAACATGCATACAAAACACCAGACACACGAATTAGAGTATAAAACGAGAATTTTTAAAGAGAAATGGTGGATGATTTTGATATAAGAGAAGAGGGGCTTGAGTTTGTTGCCCACGAGTCGCGTCAGGGGTTACTCTTTTAACGCAAGTCGACATGTGCACCGCTGTTCGCCGGACGCTCATTTTAGTCTGTAAAGTTTTAAACATGGATATTTTTATTACACAAACGTGCAACTTCGCTTCAGAAGGCCTTTATTAACCTCCCGGAGCCGTGTGGAGCAGTTATATGATGGATAGATGCACTTTTATGGAATTCAAAAATAACCAAAGTCACTGCCATTATAAAGCTTGGAAGAGCCAGGACATTTTTAATATAACTCTGATTGTATTCGTCTGAAAGAAGAATGTCATATTCACCTAGGATGACTTGAGGGTGAGTAAATCATGGGCTAATTTTCATTTTTGGATGAACTATCCCTTTAAGAGCAACATGCTCATCTGTCATATAGGCTTCGTAACATTATAATGGGAACATTATAATTGTGTGATTGGGACATGGCTTTTAATGGTGAGACTTTTGTTTTTGTAATCAGAATCTGGACTTATCTGTCAATTTATTGGTTGTCGGCTTTCAAATATAACAAATTATCGGTATCGGACAAAATGTTCATAGCGGTGCATCCCCAAAGCCCAACAGCAAGAATTTGATCTTTCATTAATCTTAAATGCCTAATATACACTGCACGGCCCAAAGAAAAGTCACTGTTTGGATCTAAATAGGCAAATGCTTAAAAGTCTATGATTGGATCATTACTGCAGTGATCTTGACCAAAAATGTATGCACCTCTTGATGGAAATAAATGTTGGATTGTTATTTCCATTAAGAGATGCATAAATTTTTGATCAAGATCTTGTATCTACTATTCAAGAGTCCAGCACTCTGTAAAGTCTCCTCCAGCACATCCCAAAGATTTTTCAAAGAATTTAAAATGAATCTGGACTCCACTTATCATGCTCCCTCCCAACCATTCCTTCACAGGCTGAGCCTGACGAAGCTTGACATTGTCATCCTGGAATATGGCGATGATGTGTCTTCCTACACGATTAAGAAATGAAAATCTCCATCAGTCAGGGTTAGAAGAACTGTTGCCAAACATATAACATGCTAGAAACAGTCACTGCAATAGAGTCTAAAACGTCCAATCATAGACTGTTCAAGGGATAGTTCAACCAAAAATGTTGTCATTACTTACTAGAGCTACACGATTCTGGACAAATTGAGAATCAAAATGTGTGTAAATTGGAGTTTTGCGATTCTCCCATGATTCTGAAGGGGAAGACAACTAAACAAAATATTCAAACTAGAGGTTCTGACAAAATGTTCATTGCTTTAGTCCATTTAAAAATATATTAAGTTATTTGAATGGAGTGAATGTCTCATTCATAAAGACTTCAACTCCTGGCGTAACGATAAGAAATACAAGTGTCAAAATACTTTCAAAAGATGATTAACTCTTTGTTATGTTTGCAACACATAAATAATGATAAAGTGTGGTTGAAGCTGCTTCATACTGTACATTTACATGGCAGCTGCTCTCTCCGGATCAGCGGCAGGGCGAACAGATTTGAATGTTCCAGTGTGATGATCGTACTTTTAAAGGTTAGCCAAAGTCACTAAAGTGTTTGGTTTAAACTTTCACATCGCGAGCGTCAGCGGAGCATGAGCAGTGTGTGCTTTGTCCATAGACTGTGAAAAAATACAGATGTAGTGTCTGTGACGTCATCCGTAGGTTTCTGAAGAGCATTATTTAAAGTCTAAAGTGGGCAGAGCCGGCAGTCGCCATCTTGGCAGCGCGTCACTTCCGGATAACTGAAAATGGGTAAAGAGGCGAGACGCGGGTGGAGCTGAGATGACACCCACCTAGCTCAACCACAGTGGCAATCCAACTGTCACTCAAGTGACCACGCCCTTAATTATGCAGAGCTTTAAGGCTTTATATAATTTAAACGGATGAGATAAACAATTTTACCCCCTCACAGTTGTCATGAAGGGAAAAATTTGTAACAGACCAAAACTACTTTTTGTACAGGCAGTAAAAAAAAAAAAAATGTCTACTGTAAAGTTGGGCTCCCTTTTGGAGCCTGTCTCTAGCAGCCATTCGATGAATTTCAGTTTAAGCCACTTCCGTGTTGTCTTCAAGAGAGACCACGGGAGGTTGCCGCTTGGTTGTGTCGCTTCCCATATCAATGAATGAGAGCGTTCACATCGGAACATATCGGACGGCTGACCCTCTCAATCATTGACAGGCACCCACAAAATACGAGCTGTTCACGCTCCACTGACGCATGCGGCGTGAAACAGATGCAATAGACATAGCAAAATTGTTGTCAGGAATAAGATCGCGTGTTTGAATCGAGACTGCGATTTTTTAACAATTGATCGTGCACTCTATTACTTACTCGCCCTCAAGTTGTTCCAAACCTGTGTGAGTTTCTTCTGTTGAACTCAAAAGAAAATATTTTGAGGAATGTCAGTGACCGGAGTCAATGGGAGCCGTCAACTGTCCGGTTACTGACATTCTTCAAAATATCTTCTTTTGTGTTCAACAGAAGAAACTCACACAGGTTTGGAACAACATGAGGGCGAGTAAATGGCAGAAATTTTAATTTTTGGCTGAACTATCCCTTTAAGCATTTGCTTATTTAAATCCAAAACGGGCAGTTTTTTTGTCAACTGTATGACTTTGTTATTCACTCCGTTCTCATCATGAAGATAGCCTGACATCATGAATAATATAACAGCACATATCAACACAGAAATATTGTGGGTTTTTTTATTTTTATATTATATTTCTGTATTAAGTGCATGAACATATTTTTCAGTTTGTCTGCCATCTTGGATAGATTCTTCCAACATGATGCATTCTGGGATTGGCATCTTTATATGTTATGGATCAGGTTTTATGCGTTGCAGGCCCTGTTTCACAGACAGGGCTTAGATTAAGTCAGGATTAGGCCTTAGTTCAATTAGGTAGCTTTTATAAACGTGCCTTAGAAAAAAGCATTACTGGTGTTGATCTTGAAACAAAACAATGGCACTGACTTAACTTAAGACCTGCCAGTGCGAGCTGTTTTCAGTTAAAACATCTCAAATATGCATTTTAGTCTGGGACTAGCTTAAGCAACGTCTGTGTGTCAAAGAGACACAAAGAGGTCAAAGGTCTCAGTATTGTCAGCTGACAAAAGTGGCATTTCTAGAGTTCTCTTACACAAACACACACATAAACCGCTGCTTAAACAGAGACCGACTTCAAACATTGGGTTTACACAATCCACAGAGATCTGAGGTGGAATCAGGGTCAAAACACCGAGAGCAGAACGCGGAGCAGTTTATTTACACACACACACGTGGCATGAAGGTCAGCAGCACTCATGCATGGAAAACAAAGACTTTCCATTTCAGATGTGGGATTCGGCATAATTCATTTGTGCATGAGAGTTACTGCCATCTTGCACACACACACACACACAGAATTTACCCTTGAATGAAGGTCTGTATTGTTGTGACGCTCAACATAACTACCCGTCACAATGAAAGCATGAGTGCCAAACGGCCATGCCGCCGATGCATTTACACGCTCCGTAACACATGCAGTGGTTCTTCAAATAGACCAATGTACACACCCTAGATATAAAGCTCACAGACACACAACCTCCATCCTAACATGACAGGTGAGTGAAGGGACGAAAACAAGCATTTCCTCCCTCTCCAACTCCACGTCAAAACCCGTGGCTGCCTAAAGGTAGGTTGTAGGATCAAACCCAGTGAACAATTGTGTCCTTGAACAAGTCTCTGATCTGAATTTATAAGGAGTGCACCGTTTTAATGAGTACTTCTAGTTATTAGGAGGCACTAAACACACCGATTCAAAACTTAAACACAAGATCCAAAGTGAAGGATCAAACAGTGTTATGGGAGCCGCCCGGACCTGCGTCTGGAGTAATCAGTCATTAGTGGTTTTACTAAGGCAGGAATCACCATTACTATTGCTCATGTTAGGGATTAGGTGTGTGTGTGTGTGTGTGTGTGTGTACAAACATACATATTACACACACACGTTCTATAAACACAAAGTTTTATGTACGATTAATCGATTTGACAGCACTATAATTCGGTGGCAGTAATGAATGAGCCCTTGTGGGGGGTTTGAAACTACAACCTTTCAGTTACTGGCCCAGGTGTAAACCACTGAACTAACACACGTTTAAAAAAAAAAACTACAAAAACTTTAAGACATATGCGTGTTGTTCATCTCCAACGGTCAAACACACACTTCTACACAAACTCTCTCACCCTCTCGCCGCTTCCAGACTCTTGATGAGTTTCTTGATCTTCCAGATCTCAACATTTCTGTCCGCCGTGTTCGGATCATCTGCCATCTTCAGTCCTACAACAGCGGAAAGAAACGGCCGTTAAAACCGGGACTGACCCGTGTGTGCGCGCGCATGCGTGTGTCCTGCCCGGATGAGCGTGTCCACACTAGCGCCCGACGATCGGTGATTTCGCCACCCTCCAAGGACGCACCAACAAACAAACAAACAAACAAAAAAACTACAACAAAGTACCGTGGTATTACCCCGATCTTCGAACGCGTGGCCCGGCCGGAGGTGCTATTCTAATGTGTTTGAAGTACTATGTAAACATGATACATGTCGAAGTACACCATCAAAAGTACTTCATATCCTTTTTAAAACCCCATATACGCCTCTATGTTACATATATGTTCGTTAAAAATACCTGACTCGCTCCCTCCGGTTTCGGTCGGTCGGTCGGTCTGTCTGTCTGTTCCACACGCGTCACGCCGCCGCCGGTTCCTGCGGATACACGTGGGAGGAGGAGCTTCGCTGTTTCACTTCCTAGTTACCTGCGTAGAAACCATCGGGCGCCGAATGAGAGTCAGTGAGACATGCGGCCGCCGCTCCTGCAGGGGGCGCTCGGTGGCCCAGAGAGCGAAGCCTCCGCTCAGACGCATTCACGTCTCAGAAGAATTCCTACACGGTATATATTTATCAAGACAATTAAAAGCTCGTTTTGTGAAGTTTCTTCTGAAACTCAGTCTCTCCGGAGTGGACACATTCTTTTGGGGTTTTATATTTATGATAAGAATCGAATCAAAGCAAGTTTTTCTTTTTTTTGTATAAACCTCCTTTTATTTATTGGAAAGTTTTATACACCCATAAATGTAAACATGCCATAAGTAAACATTAACTGAAGTTATACTTAAATACAAGTTCAATGTCTGTAAATATGAAAGCTATAAAACGTCCAGAATTCGTGCTGTGTTTAATGTTATTTTGTAATATGCTTTATTTATTTTTGTGCCCGCCCCCTTTTTTTTTCTCTTGTTTGTTTATTTCAGATTAGGCTTCTTTATATAATTTCCTTATTGAGCCATAATTCGTTTATTGTCTGAAAGATCGTTTGTGTGTTATTGTATCTTATGTCTGTTAAAAGTGCAATAAAAAAAAAAAAATTCTTACACGAGGAAGAAAATGGAAATCCATATATTATATAATATTTAGGTAGAGATAATATCCGGGGCACTTTAAACTCCGCCCACTTTCAGTATTTTCCATTCTAGCCGCTGATTCTATTTCTAGATGGAAACAGCGTCAGCACTTCGCTTTGATTGGCTAAGAGTTGTGCCGAAACCGGAAATGCGCAGAATGTAACAGCGAAGGGGCTAATGGGAAATGTAGTTGGATGTTGTTGTTTTTTTTACGCTATAAATTATAGGATTAAATCGCATGATACTATATGTTATTTTACGCTAACGTACTTAAAACATAATATATGATCATTATAATAACGGTAATCATATATTATAATAATATAATAGATCCGTACTCTAATTCAAATTTTTCTTGTTATCATTTGTTTTGTCCTTGGCAATATTCCATGTAAACATAATCGTGCCAATAAGGTATTTTAAAATTAAAATATATAGTATGTTTTTTTTTTTTGTAATTTTAGCTACAGATTTATATAACATGCAACATACTGAGAAGGGCAGTGAAATAAGCGTATATAATGTAACTTATTTTCAATGTGCTTACTCTACTCGTGGGAGGGGGCATAATAATGTCTCCATATGTTTGTTGTAATGCGTCTCATTGGCCATGTAAAGACTGTAAGGTTCAGGAGTGACCAGCAGAGGGCGACATTGTCTCTCACACGCTGCATCTCGACCGTTCAACTTCGGTTAAAGATATTTTTTGTTTTTGTTTTTTAAATATATAGCCTACCCTAAACTATAGCTAATTATACATGGCAGTGTTTTGTTAGATTTGAAAAAGAAATGTAAAGACTTTATTGTTTGTATATTTCTATTGTGATAAAGGTTCAGTCTTGCCTGTGACTGGAAACACAAGGCAAGCTCAAATGGATTGATACTCATGTATTGTAAATGTCTTGGATTAAAGTAGTTTTTCTCTTTTTTTTTTTTTTTGTCTTTTGATTGTCGTCCATGACTGCATATCGTCACAGTTCAATCATAACTCCCAAAGAAACAGAATGATTTTTTGCATCTTGCCTAGTAAACCACACATAGGCCTACACCAAATGTGTATTGCAAAGCATTATGTATAGTCATAACAATCCACCTTCCAATTTAAAGTACTTTGGATGTTTTGCATGTTTGTATTTAGTGTTTTTTTGTTGGTTTGCACACACTCTCAGGTGTCCCCAGCTGAAACGGTCTGTGATGATAGTGATTTAAGGACGATAATCTCAGCGATTCTCATCACACCCTGAGACCGAAGCACTGAGACACCCGCTGATACTCAGGGTTATTTTGGGAAAGTTGGAGGGTGTGAGGACGTTTGCTCCCGCCCGGTGAGAGTCAGGTCAGCATTTACGAGCGCAGAGACTGCTGCAGTTATCAGAGGAGGCAGATGGTCATTACCACTGCAGCTCTCGCATGTGTGTGTGTGTCTGCGAGACTGGGACATCAGCACAAGAATTACTAGACTATAAAAACCTGAATCATGTTTTAACGTCCTGACAAATTAAATGCCAATGCTTTTATTCTGGAAATAGACTGAAACTGATTAGCAAACAGAAGGACAAGGGGTCACAGGGGCACCTGTGTTTTGCTCATTGTTAACTCGCATTTCTACACTCATATCTATAAATTAAAGTATCCACCTTATGTTTAACATCCTACAGTAAAGGCCGATTCACACTAAGAACAAACTACACTGTATTGCCAAAAGTTTTGGGACATCTTTCTTTACATGCACATGCACTTTAATGACATCCCATTCTTAATCCATAGGGTTTAACATGGAGCTGACCCACCCTTTGCAGCTATAACAGCTTCAAATCTTCTGGGAAGGCTTTCCACAAGGTTTAGGAGTGTGTTTATGGGAATTTTGGACCATTCTTCTAGAAGCTCATTTGTGATGTTGGACGAGAAGGCCTGGCTCGCAGTCTCCGCTCTAATTCATCCTAAAGGTGTTCTGTCGGGTTGAGGTCAGGACTCTGTGCAGGCCAGTCAAGTTCCTCCACACCAAACCCGCTCATCCATGTCTTTATGGGCCAACGCTTTGTGCACTGGTGCGCAGTTATGTTGGAACAGGAAGGGGTCATCCCCAAACAGTTCCCACAAAGTTGGGAGCATGAAATTGTCCAACATGTCTTGGTATGCTGAAGCATTAAGAGTTCCTTTCACTGGAACTAAGGGGCCAAGCCCAACCCCTGAAAAACAACCCCACACCATAATCCCCCCTCCACCAAACTTTACACTTGGCACAATGCAGTCAGGCAAGTACCGTTCTCCTGGCAACCGCCAAACCCAAACCCATTCATCGGATTGCCAGACAGAGAAGCGTGATTGGTCATTCCAGAGAACACGTCTCCACTGCTTTAGAGTCCAGTGGCGGCGTGCTTTACACCACTGCATCTGACACTTTGCATTGCACTTGGTGATGTAAGGCTTGGATGAGCTGCTCTGCCATGGAAACCCATTCCAAGCTCTCTATGCACTGTTCTTGAGCTAATCTGAAGGCCACATGAAGTTTGGAGGTCTGTAGCTATTGACTCTGTAGAATGTTGGCAACTTCTATGCACTGTGTGCCTCAGCATGTGCTGACCCCGCTCTGTGATTTTACATGGCCTACCACTTCGTGTCTGAGTTGCTGTTGTTCCCAATTGTTTCCACTTTGTTATAATACCACTAACAGTTGAGCGTGGAATATTTAGTGGTGAGGAAATTTCACGAATGGACTTATTGCTAGTGATGGCAATTTCAAAACACTGCTTCATGAAGCTTCGAAGCTTTACAAATCTTCTGTTTCGAATCAATTGGTTCGGAGCGTGTATCAAACTGCCAAAGTCACGTGATTTCAGTAAACGAGGCTTTGTTACGTCATCACTGTTTCAAAATGTTTCGAAACGCCAATGGTTCACCGCTAGGTGGCGATGATCTCTGTGAACTCATGAATTATGAGGAGTCACTGAGAACCATTGAACAAGTGTCTGTGGGTTTTCCCGGATCTCTGATCAGTTTTATACATTTGTAGGCGTTTTAATTACACATTAGTTATAATAATATTAGTTAATAGTCTCTTATTGGCCTGTTTATCTGAGCCATCCATGGAAAAAAACAAAACACGCCCTGACAATTGATAAAAGAAAATATAGACACTTAATATTTAATTTTATTACATGATTAGTTAATTGCATTTGAAAGATTTTACTTTTTATAAAACATTTGCAATAGATTTGTAAAAGGTGTTTTTATGCATGTTTGACCTGGGGTTTTGTTGCATTTACACTGTTCTAACCAGCAGGGATCGCCGTGGAGACGGGTGTCAGATTGAGTCGAAGCTTCGACACAATACGGCACATTTGCTTCAACTGTTTCAGTGTTTCACGAAGCCTCGGTCTGCCCATCACTACTTATTGCACAGGTGGAAACCTATCACTGCACCACGCTTGAGTTCACTGAGCTCCTGAGAGCGACCCATTCCTTCACAAATGTTTGTGTCTGCATGCCTAAGTGCTTGATTTTATACACCTGTGGCCATGGAAGTGATTGGAACACCTGAAGTCAATGATTTGGAGTGTCCCATTACTTTTGGTAATATCGTGTGTATTAGCGCTTACACCAATGGATGATAACGTTCTGTTTATTATAGGCGCGCTTTCAATGCTCAAGTGCGTTAAAGTCAAGTGGATTTTGATTTGCTATTTTACCATCATAGCATCTTTAGTTGATTGAACTTCTCAATTATTGCCCTGATGGTGGAAATGGGGATGTTCAGTGCTTTCTCTATTTTCTTACAGCCACTTTCTATTTTGTGAAGCTCAGCAATCTTTTGCTGCACATCAGAACTATATTCTGTGGTTTTACTCATTGTGATGAATGATTAAGGGAATTCAGCCTTTGTGTTTCCTCATATTTATACTCCTGTGGAACAGGAAGTCATGGCTGGACAATTTCATGATCCTAGTCACACTGGTGTGCTAAAAATGTAAATATGAATGGGAATATACATCAGAGATATTTTACTCATAAGAAATTCTAAGGGTGCCAATAACTGTGGCCAACATGCATTGGAGAAAAACATTTATTTCATAATGTGATTTTCCCACCGCGTTCAATTGTTTCGCTTCAATGAAAGGTCAGAATGTTGTGAATTTTTTTAATGAAATATCAAAAGGATAAACAATGCAGATTCATTTTCACAGCAGTCTTTGCTCACATTTACCAAGTTAAAGCAATATTAATGATGCTTGACTTCAGTCAAATATCAACATGCTGATTCTCGGTTGGATCATTTTCAGCAGCTTTGAATCAACACATGCAGCTTTCATGGGACGAATCCCAAACTAAACAGCCAGATTAAGATGCCCGTTTGCTGGTTAAACTCGCTGCCAGTTACATAAACATAGCCGTTATGTTAAGATTGTGTCTTAAGAACTAGTATGACCAACTAGCAGTTAGTTAGGGGATACTTTACAGTATCAAATTAGACCAATCTATGTTTTTATGTAACTGAACAGTCTTAAAGAAAAAAGATGACTTGTAGTCAGGAAGTATTTGAGACCAGCACAATCATCAATGCCATTTTTCCACATCTCCCCCCCGAATTATTCAAGCAGGAGCAGGTCTAATCCGGTTTGCTCTTCCTCCATCATTTCATTAGATGCTATGGGGTGGTTTTAGAGGCCTTTTGGGCCGCAACTCGGCCAAGGCAGAAACTCCGGCCAACAGATTTGTTCCAAATGGAAAAGCTTGGTACCAGATGACTCTGAGAGCAATGATAGATCATTGCGGGGGAGATGGGAACGCTTTCAGGCCCTGCCAGGATCTCCTGGCAGAGAGGACGCTGGGTAATGGGCAGAATTCAAGTATGCAAATGTGTCCTAAACACACATGACCTCCAATACTCATGTCAGTATGCAAAAAAAAATCCCATGATGCAGCAGTGTGGGTGACACACGTCTTTGATACACATCTGGCCTCTACTGCAGCATCCGCTTCAGTCCCTCAGACGACATCCGTCTGAACGGCAACATGACGAGATCAAACGGAGACTAATGGCTGCTGTCTGCAGAGGGACTGATGCGATAATGTGTCAAAAGAGGCGCGTCTCTCCTCTGGGACTAATTGATCAGACGGGATTTCCCATCATTCCTGTAGGGAAACGCTCGGAATTTTGGCACACGCCTACTCAGCGCTTTCACGGTTACGGTTCAGGGTTAAGGTCAAAGGTCAAGTCGAATCACCTTTATTTCTGTAGCGCTTTATACAATGCAGATCGGTTCAAAGCAGCTTAAGATTAATAAACTGGAAAATAAGCTAATGTTGCAAAATTCAGATGTAAAGAAGCTCTACAGACGACGATGGTGTCACTATTCAACTCAATTCAGATGATTCAGTAATATATTGACTGTCTTTTAAAGTTTGTAGTATTCAACATATAATATTATACTGCACACTAGAAGAAAACACAACTTTATAAATGTAATTTATTTAGTACTCCGATTTCTTCATAATGACGTGCACTGATGAATCATTCACAATAGCACCAGGAACATGATGTAAGAATGTAAACAGAATCCGTTTTTGAGTTCTTGTTGACCTTAAGGTCAGATGTCAAAGGTCAGGTTTAAAGGTTAGATCGAGTGCTATGAACATTAGTTGTAGTTGCATATGAGTGACAAATATTATAGTAAAATATTTATGGTGTTTTTGTAACGGAGGCCAGGTAGTAGTTGCTGTGTGAGTAAACCTCACTCCTCTGATCTCAAGAGACGCTCTAGCGACTGACGTTAGAGGTTGCAGCCTTTAGCCTCCTTGTTAGAGCGTCCGACTCTCATGCCGGCGGACCCGAGTTTGAGTCCCGCTTGGAGCGGGCGGTTCGAACAGGAGGGGTTACATTGGTGCCGTGATCCGGATGGGAGTGAGGTTTAGGGGTGAGTGTAACGGAGGCCAGCTAGTAGTTGCTGTGTGAGTAAACCTCACTCCTCTGATCTCAAGAGACGCTCTAGCGACTGACGCTAGAGGTTGCAGCCTTTAGCCTCCTTGTTAGAGCGTCCGACTCTCATGCCGGCGGACCCGAGTTCGAGTCCCGCTTGGAGCGGGGCGGTTCGAACAGGAGGGGTTACATTGGTGCCGTGACCCGGATGGGAGTGAGGTTTAGGGGGGTGAGTGTAACGGAGGCCAGCTAGTAGTTGCTGTGTGAGTAAACCTCACTCCTCTGATCTCAAGAGACGCTCTAGCGACTGACGCTAGAGGTTGCAGCCTTTAGCCTCCTTGTTAGAGCGTCCGACTCTCATGCCGGCGGACCCGAGTTCGAGTCCCGCTTGGAGCGGGGTGGTTCAAACAGGAGGGGTTACATTTTCATGTTTAGAGGGATTTTTCATAGACATAATGATTTTTCAACTGTACAAACTGTATATTCTCTCCCCTTACACTAACCCTACCCCTAAACCTACACATCACACACAACTACGGGCATTTTTACATAAAAATAAATAATATATATGATTTATAAGCTGTCTTCCTCATGGGGACCAAAAAATGTCCCCACAAGGACAAGGATATTGCCATCTTCGTGGGGATATTTTGTCCTCAAAATGTAGGGTTTACCAGGCCACGTATGCACGCACACACACACGCACACGCACACACACACACACACACACACACACACACACACACACACACACACACACACACACACACACACACACACACACACACACACACACACGGCTGTCACTGGTCCAGACTGCTCTAGTCTCCATCTGCAGCCATCTGCTATCATAGTACACACTCAAAAAATATTTAGGCCTAAATGTAAGATTTATGTATTTGAATCCATTTGGATTATACAGTTTTAACATAAAAATATAAATAAATTAAATAAAAAACTTAATTTGATGCATATTTGTTAGTCACATAAATGAAAAAACCATGGCGCAGTTTATTATTTGCATATATTTGATTTGATATAAATTACCATATTTTCAAAATGCATTTACTCAAATGTCTTGGAATCAGCGTAGATCTGTTGATTGAAGAAACTATCACATTTATTCAGCTGTGAAGTGCATGGTTAACATATATGAGTAGTTGTGGAACGAGCAATATTCATTTAGTTCAAATGGATGTGATTGAAACAAAATGCATTTATAGATGATACATATATGAAGCCGGTTATTGTGCAACACACTCAGTTAATATGACAGAAATCTATGCGTATGACTGACAAATATGCATCGTTAGTTTATTAGTTTATGTTAAAACTCAATGGAAGTAAATTACGACTTTTGTAAATTATGACATTACAAAGTCAAAATTATGAGTCAAAGTTAAACTTAAAAAGTCATAATTGTGACATTAAAGTCAAATGAATACATACCAAGTCATAATTTCATCTTTTATCTAAATTGCAACTGGTCATAATTAATGACATAAAGTCAAAATGATGACTTAGTATGACGTTTTTGTTATAATTTTGACTTTTTATATCATGATTATGACAAAAGACCAAATTATGAAGTCATGATATCGACTTTATGTCATAATTAAGATTTATTTATAACAAATGATTTTTTCTTACGTGTCAGAAATGTGCTTCTTTAAAGCTGTGTAATCCAAATGGAAGGAAATTTCATATGCAACTCAAATAAATAAATCTTAAATTTAGGCCTAAATATTAGTATATACTGCCTAGTGTTTTCATAAATAGTATTTATAAAAATAAGTGCACAACAGCAAAATGCTGTTTACGGTTTTTAGCAGTAGTACGCTGCATTTCTTCATTAACTCCTTTCTTTAGTGATACAGTGTCATTAATTGTGAGTGACAGGGACAGGCTGAGCATTTCCACACACACTGTACCGGTTGATTTGAGCTCAGAGGATGTTATCTGTCGTTCAGGTGGATGTGGATGTGTGTCTGGGTTATTTCAGGGGTGAGAGACGACATCCGCTCGGCTTTCAGGCTTGAGTTCACGATGCCTTCAGACTGATATAATCCCTCCGGGGACTCTTACTTCTCAGAGGAAACTTGATGAAAACTCTTCCTTAACTCAAACACATCAGCAGGCCAGTATGAAACGTTAGGCCTCCACAGGATGAGCTACTGCATATGTCATATAACACGTTTGCGGTGCTTTAACTGCAGAGAGAATTCAGTCGGGACTGATCTGGATTGAAGTGTGTTTGCAATCAGACCTGGAATCAGAAGCACAGCAAGCAGCCCGACATCATATGACACGGACACACTGATTGTGTTTAAGCATCAATGATGTGACGCTTAAATTCAGGAGCATAAAAATATATGGCTCATGGGAATATAAGGGGTAACTTTTGAGCTAATTCCAAGGCAATCGTGTTATAAAAACACTTATTGAGCTTAGATCTCTAACCCTTAAATGAATGCATGTTCGCCAATTACTATTACATATTCAGGTCTTTAGCGACCCGGATTTCTAACACGGATGGATCTCTACCTGTTGCAACAATTACAAAAGAATAAAATAAAGCATATTTTGTGACCTTTTGGGGTTTGGACGGGTTCAGTTTGAGATGTTTTATCCCGTCATCACTGTCCTCGTCAGAGGTCATTTCCCAGTGCATTCAGCATCTGCCTCATATTCGCCATCTCAAACATGTTCTCAAAACTATCATTTTTAAAATCAATATTTTGATCGCTTCTTCACCAGATCCAGCATCAGGTGACAGTGACACTAATATTTGACTGCGTTCAGTTCTTGCTCTGCAGTAAATCACTGAGCCATTTCAAGTTTTGCAGATGATACTTGTTTTCTGCCTGCGGTGACTGTGGCCGTTTCTCAATATGCGTTCGTGTCTGTACTTGTGTTCTTGCGGACTTGTGAATCGTCATCAGTCGCTGCCCAAGTACTGTTCCAATTCAAAGTTCACATCAAGGACAGTTCCTTGATCCGCCCCTTTTATCGAGGATGCATCGAGAGGAGACTTGTGTGGACTTCAGACAGACTGGTATCCCAGAATGCATCTCGCACCAACCAACAAGTGTCAGTAGTGGATGAGACAACCCACGTAATTTAATAATACTACTGTTATTGTCACAAAATGTAGTTTTAAGACCTTTTCAGACGAGAATGTAGCTGTTACAAGCTCAAATCTGTGGTTTATTCACAAAGAGAGCGCCTATTTGAAATTTTGATCTGGCGTTTTCGGAGTTATGAGATCCAGGCAATCAGCGGGCGCTCAGCACTCATTAACCCCGCCGAGAGCAGCCTTTCCTCGGCTAGTCCTTCTGACGTCTGCCGCTGGCTCTGATGTCTCTGTAGTGGTTAAAACATGAGATATGATTTCTCGTGTAGCTCTAACGGCCGATCTTTGGTCTCATGAATCTATAATTTGTTCCCTGGCAAATCGTTTTGTCTGAGGGCAAAGTGAAGTGTCATTTATTTCTTTGATCATTAAAACTGACATTTAACAAAAAGAGACTGTGTTTTATGTCTTATTTAATTTTATTACAGTGAATATAATCATATATGCACACTTATTGTGTGAACAACATATTAATATGTTTAATATTTTTAAAAATGTAAACGAAAAGATGTGTTTTATATTTCGTTTTGTTATAAATATATGCAGTGAAGATAATCAATGTACGCGTTGCCTGAACTACATTTGTGAGGCGGTTTAAGATTTTTTTAAAATGAAAACGAAAAGAGGCAGGGTGGTGTTTTATAATATATTTCATTTTATTGTAGCCTCAAATATACATACAGAGATAACCGGAGTAGCCAGAGCGAGCTGAGTGACGCTACCAAAAACGCTGCTACCAGAATTACCAGACTTCCTCTGGAGTTCGTTCTCCTGAGTCGAACTTGGCAAGTCTGAACTAACAAGGACGCAAGTCTGAAGCTTGCGTACTTGGTTTTGAGAAACGGCCTATGAGTGAAACGTCACTTCATCATTGTGTTTCAGACATTGCCACCTTGTGTAAAACAAGTGAACTGCACTTATTAAGTCATCAAAGATTCAATTATTGTTGTGCAGACAAAATATACTTACACTGTTACACACCTCGGGTCGTTAGCGACCCTACAACATTTGTACAAAAAATGAATGGGAAGACATGCATTTTAAAAAAATTATTTTTATATATTTTTTAATAATATTGTTTTGTTATATTGTTTATAATGAATTGATTAAGGACTACTAAGAATATCTATGTCTAACTTTAAAAAATGAATGAGGAGGAGGGTAGTGAATGATGTCTCGGGTCACTAAAGACCCGAGGTATGCGTTTCACGAGTTCACACTTACAAATAAGTCGGATAGATTAAGTTGGTAAACGTATTTGGCGTGCTCTCCGGGGAGAGGGCTCTGAGCTTGGTAATTGGCACGAACGCAGAGTATCTCCCCCCTAGGTATAGGAAGTAACCTGGTGAGTGAGAGGAGACGGGGTGGTGGAGGGACTCTGAAGACTGTAGAGAATTCTTAGGTGAGTTTGACTGTGATTATATATGGCTTGCCTTCGTGCTGATTGGGTAGACGTGTTGATTACTGATTGTAGACAGCTGGTGATAATAGAGAATTTGTTGATTACTAATTATAGACAGCTGGTGACACTTGAGTAGCTTATTTTGATGTGTTCCTCCCAAACTATGTTAATAAAACATCATTTAAAGGTGCAGTGTGTGATTTTTAGTGCCATCTAGCAGTGAGGTTGTAAATTGCAATCACCCACCACTCACCCTTCCCTTCCGAAGCACATAGAGAAGCTACGGTGGCTGACACAGGACAAAGATGTCGTCGTCTGAGACAGCAGAGAGTAGCTAGCGCTCTGTAGAGAAGTTTGTCTGTTTAGGGCTACTGTAGAAACATGACGCCGCAAAATGGCGACTTCACTGTGGTGTATGCAGATAGAAATGGCTCAGTCTAAGGTAATAAAAACGTAACGGTTCATTATGTAAGGTCTTTATACACCACTGAAAACATAGTATATTATACTGCACTTCTGTCAATAGATCCTCATAAATCCACACTGCACCTTTAAGTGTTAAAACTGCAGCAAGTGGTTTCTGAGAATGTAAGTGGATCGGACCAAACAGCAACACACTTGTAGCCAATCAGCAGTAGGGGGCGTGTCCACTCATGAAGGGGGAGGAGCAAGAGGGAGATTTGAAGAAATACTGTAGAAAGAGAGACGGCTGAGAGACATCACAAAAAAGAAAAGCTCAGAGGAATATCACCGGGAAAAGAAGGGTTATGATCAGATGAGAACTTCAGGACTCGCGTTAAAAGCTTTCCAGCTCTGGAGAGACCGAAGTGTTTCTGCTCCAAACGTGAGTAACATTGGTTTTGCGGTTTCACAGAACCAAGATATGCTGTTGCTGTAATGTTAGCGTAGTTACAGGACAGTTTTGAGTGTCATTGAAGCATGATAAAGATACATCACTCCTGCATTGCGTGTTTGTGTATTTTGGGGACGGAGAAATTAAGGGAGGGGCGTGTTCGTTTGGGTGGATTTCAAATATCAACAATGTTTCTCAGAAATCACTTACTGCACCTTTAAAACTAGTGCCTTGCCTTGGAATTTTTTTAATTTACATTGAAAATGCTGTTCAAACAGACAATAATGTGAATACAGTTTATTACGGACATGTTTTTAATGATCAAATTCTCAATTATTTTAATACTTTTGAGAGGCTAATCTTAGTTAACTAATCATAACAAATGGACCCTTATTCTAAAGTGTTACAGGAAAAGGTGTAGATTTTTACATATTTTCATTAAACTAGTCATTCAATTAAATGTTGCATTTTGAAAGTAGTATAAAACCATTCCAAAACCGAAAGAAACCAACATGAAAAAAGGGATGGATGTGCATTTTTAAAGTTTATCATGTCAGACATCCTTGTCATTGATCTTACACGAGTGCGAGTGTTTCTTCCCTGTCCTTTCTTTTTATAATCTCCATGAGATCATTCCTGTCACATTTGACGAGAGCTGCTTTATGCTTCAGCGCTAAAATATTAAGTGGATTAATGAAGAATTTAAGAGCGTCAGTGCCATAAATATAAATAGGAGTTTTACAGACAGTTGAGATCCAGGCCAGTACATGCAGGCTGGATTTTCCCTGACACTGCTGCAGGCGGAGCGCGCTGCTAATCCAGCCGTGTGTGTGTGTGTGTGTGTGTGATATTCAAGCAGCGAAGGTCAAACGTGAGGGAAAGCAGGAGTTCAGTGCCTTTTTGGCTTGACTGACAGGCTGAATGAGGCCGTTATTCTGATTTAATATGGCAGGACGGAAGAGCAGCACGTCCTCTAGTGGCTAGTGAATCCGATCTAAACGAGAAAGACCTGCCGACTTCATCATTAGTTCGGAAACACCTCTGCGACCAGTGCGCTTTATCTCCTCACAATCCACCGTTCAATATGAATGAGCTTGTGCTAGTTAGTGATATTCGCCAAGGCAAACATTAGCACATGTTTATGACTAGGGATTTTTATTAACTCCAAACACAGAGTATTAAAGTTCAGTGTGTGTGTGTGTGTGTGTGTGTGTGTGTGTGTGTGTGTGTGTGTGTGTGTGTGTGTGTGTGTGTGTGTGTGTGTGTGTGTGTGTGTGTGTGTGTGTGTGTGTGTGTGTGTGTGTGTGTGTGTGTGTGTCGTCCTGCCATATCTAGAGACCAGATGATCATTGAGACTTGGGAGTTCAGGGCTCCTCTCATATGCAGGGAAGCAGAAACGCATGCTTTGGTAAATCATATCTTTGACATGAAATATCAGGATTACATATAAAAAGTGGAAATGATGACAATTATAAGATCAGTAAAAATTGTGAAAATGAATTGTGAAAAGAGATTTATTTTTTAAATGAGATAAAAAGCTGAAAATAATATATAAAGTACTAAACTAATATTTAGATACAAATTTATGAGAAAATTATGGGATAAAATTCAGAATTATGACATAAAAGTTGAAATTACAGACAAATTTTTTTTTTTAATTATGAGATTATAATTACATAGTCCAAATTATGAGATAAAAAGTCATGGAATTTGAAATTATGAGATAACTTGAAATTCTGAAATCCTAAATGGAAATTATTATAAAAGTTGAAAAGATGAAATACTGAAGGAAAACTGAGATAAACTGAAAAAAAGTCAATTATGACAAAAAATATAAGATAAAAAGTCAGAATTATGACATTAAATATTGAAATGATTCAATATTAGTCAAAATTACTATGTAAAAAGTCATATTTATGATGAAAAGTTGAAATTATGAAATATTAAATCAGAATTATGAGGTGAAAAGTCTAAGATAAAAAAGTAAAAATGGTAAAATCCTAAATTGAAATTATGAGATAAAAAGTTGAAATTATGAAATACTAAAGGAAAACTGAGATAAAAAAGTTTCAACTGAAATAAAAGTCATAATTATGACATTAAATGTTGAAATTATGAAATACAAGACAAAATTATGATATAATAAAAAGTCATGTTAGTGATTTACCAAGGCATGATTTTTTTTTTTTTTTCATGTGGCAGAAATTTGCTTCCATACACGTGAGACTTATAAATCTAATTTTATTTTTTAATTCAATTCTGAATCCCTGTCATACTGACCCATAATGCGGGGAAATAATGCTGATCGCTGTCTCGCTCGTGGAGGGAACACACGTTCTGGCATATGTTGTGACTACCCACAATCCCTCTGGAGACCTCTGAGACATCTCTCTTGTTTTCTGACGGAGTCTGAAAGAGGACAAATTGACATGTTGAATGCAGGTATTTTAAGAGTCCAGATGGTGCAAATTCCCACGTTACCATCTGTAAATAAACTCCATGGCCGCTGTCAGCTCGAAATTGCTTTTATCAGAGGTGAGGAGCCGAGAGTGAGGAGATCCCACTTCAATAAAGATTTCTGGAAGAAGAGGAATGTTCTAGAATCCCACTGAAACCATATCAGTTAGCACGTCCTAAATGGAGTGAGACGAGAGAGAGAGGGAGAGAAAAGAGAACGAGTGGGCGACACAGAGACGCAAAGGAAGAGTGACTGACAAAATAATGGATTTTCCTGCCGGCCTAATGAATTAAAGCGTATAAATCGGGTCTTATGAAATCAATGGGTGAATAAAGCTTATCAAATGAAGACAAAGGAACAAAGTCGGCCGTGTCGGCTGGAGATCATTAGCTTTGACGGATGCGTGTGGCTCGTGAGCGTGCCGTTCCGAGGGCGTATCCATGGGAAATAGTGTCTCAGACAACAATCAATACATCACTACATGGAGATCATTGATGATATTAAGGTTGCGCCGTTGCGGTGGACGGATTATATTTTTCTAGATGAAAGTCATATATCAATCTGCTCTGCAGAAAACGTCAAAATGTGTCCACAAAAATTCCTAGGCCTACGGAAGAATTCGGCATTAAATGAAAATTCAACCTTTCTATTTTCTAAATGCATTTTAATGATCTAATTATGAACAATTAATGTGATATTTGATCCAAAATATTGGATCTTCTGCTGAAAACGACATTCTCCAATCATTTAGTTCGCATAAATCAATCCTTTATTACAATCTACTATACGTTCACATTCAGATCCACCTCCATTTTTGAGGGCCACTCCCACATCTCAACATCCAATCAACAGAACCAAATCCCACCCTACATTCTTTTCTTTTTATCGATAATCCATTACACTTTGATGTAGGGCTGCACAATATATCGAAATTAATGAAATATTGCAATCACATGTTGCAACGGCACACAATATCTGAATGATTTTAATAGGCTACTTCAACATTGTGAAAAGTGTACATTTTAGGTTGACGCATATAGTAGAGAATAGACTGGGCACACGACTGTTACTTATGTGACTTGCTTGACATTAAAAAGAGTTATTAAACGTGAAAACTTGTGAAAAACAACTCCTTGCAGTCTCGCGCTGTCTGCTGTCTGACACACACCGAAACGTGCGCACAAGACGCCTCTCTGAAAGTGTGTGATCCCTTCTGTTCTGTTTCGTGCCTTGTTACACACTCAAACTGTCTTGACGAGTATTCATGTAAACACAGTCGGTTATGCTTTAAGTGAACGATATCCGTTGGGGAAATAACCGGATGCGTGTCAATAGGATCCGTGCATTAGGTCTTAAAGTGACAGCCTGCTGATACAGTAACCCTGCCGATAGAGTAAACCCGCTGATACAGTAACCCTGCCGATACAGTAAACCTGCCGATACAGTAAACCCGCTGATACAGTAAACCCGCTGATACAGTAAACCGCTGCTGATACAGTAAACCCGCTGATACAGTAAACCCGCTGATACAGTAAACCCGCTGATACAGTAAACCCGCTGATACAGTAAACCCGCTGATACAGTAAACCGCTGATACAGTAAACCTGATACAGTAAACCCGATACAGTAAACCCACTGATACAGTAAACCCACTGATACAGTAACCCTGCTGATACAGTAAACCGCTGATACCCTGCCGATACAGTAAACCGCTGATACTGATACAGTAAACCCTGCTGATACAGTAACCCGCTGCTGCTGATACAGTAACCCTGCTGATACAGTAACCCTGCCGATACAGTAAACCCGCTGATTCAAGATTCAAGATTCAAGATTCAAGAGTTTTATTTGTCACATACACAGTTATATACAGAATATACAACCGGCAGTGAAATGTAAACAGGTCCGCTCCATGGACAGTGCAAATTCACAGTTAAAAACACAAGGAAGAAATTATAATAGAAATAGGATATAAAAAAAGTACTATCTATATATATATATATATATGTCTATATCTGTAGAATTATAAATAATCAAGTCAAGAGAAAAAAAGGTAACAAATAAGGATAAAGTGGAATAAAATAATTGAAGTAGACTTTGCAGTGAGTAAACTGTAGACTTATAAATATGTGGTTAACAAATGTATAAAGAGTATAATGTGCAAACAGGTTTATGACAGGTTGTTACACAGTAACAACGAGAACAGAAAGTGCAGTGCAATGTCAGTGTATCGATGTTTATCCTGGCGTGAAGTCACGTGATGTTAAGTGACTGAGTTCAGGAGTCTGATGGCCTGGGGAAGAAGCTCCTCCTGAGTCTCTCAGTTTTGGCCATCAGGCTTGGAAGCGCTTACCAGATGGTAGCAGCGTGAAATGAGGGTTTGCAGGGTGATTAGAATCCTTGATGATCTTGGTAGCTCTACCTTTGCAGCGTTTGGTGTAGACGTCCTGCAGAGGCGGAGAGCTGACCCTGAGATACGCTCGGATAAGCGCACTACTCTTTGCAGGGCTTTGCGGTCATGACTGGTGCTGTTCCCATACCACGCTGTGATGCACTGAGTTAAAACACTTTCTATCGCCCCTAAATAGAAAGTTTTCAGGATAGCTGGTGAAACCCTGAATTTCCTCAGCTGGCGCAGGTGGTACAGTCTTTGCCTGGCTTTTTTCACCTGTGTCTGAATGTGAGCAGTCCAGGTCAGGTCCTCGGAGATGTTTACTCCCAGGTACTTGAAGCTGCTCACTCTCTCTACTGGTGACCCGCTGATCATGAGGGGGGAGTATGTCCGTTGCTGTCTCTTCCTGAAGTCCACAATCATTTCTTTGGTCTTGCCAACATTCAGAGAGAGACAGTTGTCCTGGCACCATGATGTTAGATGCTCCACCTCGTCCAAGTATGCCGTCTCATTGTTGTTGGAAATGAGGCCCAGGACAACAGTATCATCAGCAAATTTGATGATAGAGGTGGAGCTGTGTGTGGACAAACAGTCATGCGTGTAGAGAGTACAGTAGTTTAACTCAGTGCATCACAGCGTGGTATGGGAACAGCACCAGTCATGACCGCAAAGCCCTGCAAAGAGTCGTGCGCTTATCCGAGCGTATCTCAGGGTCAGCTCTCCCGTCTCTGCAGGACGTCTACACCAAACGCTGCAAAGGTAGAGCTACTAAGATCATCAAGGACTCTAATCACCCTGCAAACCCTCATTTCACGCCGCTGCCATCTGGTAAGCGCTTCCGAAGCCTGATGGCCAAAACTGAGAGACTCAGGAGAAGCTTCTTCCCCCAGGCCATCAGACTCCTGAACTTAACGTCACGTGACTTCACTTCAGGATAAACATCGATACACTGTCATTGCACTGCACTTTCTGTTCTCGTTGTTACTGTGTAACAACCTGTTATAAACCTGTTTGCACATTATACTCTTTATACATTTGTTAACCACATATTTATAAGTCTACAGTTTACTCACTGCACAGTCTACTTCAATTATTTTATTCCACTTTATCCTTATTTGTTACCTTTTTTTTTTTTTTTCTCTTGACTTGATTATTTATAATTCTACAGATATAGACATATATATATATATATATATATATATATATATATATATATATATATATAGTTTTTTTTTATCCTATTTCTATATAATTTCCTCCTTGTGTTTTTAACTGTGAATTTGCACTGTCCATGGAGCGGACCTGTTTACATTTCACTGCCGGTTGTATATTCTGTATATAACTGTGTATGTGACAAATAAAACTCTTGAATCTTGAATCTTGAAGTAACCCTGCTGATACAGTAAGCCCGCTGATACAGTAAGCCCACTGAGACAGTAAACCTGCTAATACAGTAACCCTGCTGATACAGTAACCCTGCCGATACAGTAAATCCGCTGATACAGTAAACCTGCTGATACAGTAAACCCGCTGATACAGTAACCCTGCTGATACAGTAACCCTGCTTATACAGTAACCCTGCCGATACAGTAAACCCGCTGATACAGTAAGCCCACTGAAACAGTAAACCTGCTAATACAGTAACCCTGCTGATACAGTAACCCTGCTGATACAGTAAACCCGCTGATACAGTAAGCCCGCCGAGACAGTAAACCCGCCGATACAGTAAACCCGCTGATACAGTAACCCTGCTGATACAGTAAACCCGCTGATACAGTAAGCCCACTGAGACAGTAAACCTGCTAATACAGTAACCCTGCTGATACAGTAACCCTGCCGATACAGTAAATCCGCTGATACAGTAAACCTGCCGATACAGTAAACCCGCTGATACAGTAACCCTGCTGATACAGTAACCCTGCTTATACAGTAACCCTGCCGATACAGTAAACCCGCTGATACAGTAAGCCCACTGAAACAGTAAACCTGCTAATACAGTAACCCTGCTGATACAGTAACCCTGCTGATACAGTAAGCCCGCCGAGACAGTAAACCCGCCGATACAGTAAACCCGCCGAGACAGTAAACCCGCTGATACAGTAACCCCGCCGAGACAGTAACCCTGCCGATACAGTAAACCCGCTGATACAGAAAAACCCGCTGATACAGTAAGCCCGCAGAGACAGTAAACCTGCCGATACAGTAAACCCGCTGATACAGTAAACCCGCCGATACAGTAACCCCGCCGAGACAGTAAACCTGCCGATACAGTAAACCCGCTGATACAGTAAACCCGCCGATACAGTAACCCCGCCGAGACAGTAAACCTGCCGATACAGTAACCCGCTGATACAGTAAACCCGCCGATACAGTAACCCTGCCGAGACAGTAAACCCGCCGAGACAGTAACCCTGACAATACAGTAAACCTGCCGATATAGTAAACCCCGCCGATACAGTAACCCCGCCGATACAGTAAGCCCGCTGAGACAGTAAACCCGCTGATACAGTAAACCCGCTGATACAGTAAACCTGCCGATACAGTAACCCTGCTCATACAGTAAACCTGCCGATACAGTAACCCTGCTGATACAGTAAACCCGCTGATACAGTAAACCCGCTGATACAGTAACCCTGCTAATACAGTAAACCTGCCGATACAGTAACCCTGCCGATACAGTAAACCCGCTAATACAGTAAACCCGCCGATACAGTAAACCCGCTGATACAGTAAACCTGCCGATACAATAAACCTGCCGATACATTAAACCCGCTGATACAGTAACCCTGCTAATACAGTAAACCCACTGATACAGTAAACCTGCTGATACAGTAAACCCGCTGATACAGTAAACCTGCTGATACAATAAACCCGCTAATACAGTAAACCCGCTGATACAGTAAACCCGCCGATACAGTAAACCTGCCGATACAGTAAACCCGCTGATACAGTAAACCTGCCGATACAATAAACCCGCCGATACAGTAAACCCGCTGATACAGTAAACCCGCTGATACAGTAAGCCCGCCGAGACAGTAAACCTGCCGATACAGTAAACCTGCCGATACAGTAAACCTGCTGATACAATAAACCTGCTAATACAGTAAACCCGCTGATACAGTAAACCTGCCGATACAGTAAACCTGCCGATACAGTAAACCCACCGATACAGTAAACCTGCCGATACAGTAAACCTGCTAATACAGTAAACCCGCTGATACAGTAAACCTGCCGATACAGTAAACCTGCCGATACAGTAAACCCACCGATACAGTAAACCCACCGATACAGTAACCCTGCTCATACAGTAAACCTGCCGATACAGTAACCCTGCTGATACAGTAAACCCGCTGATACAGTAACCCTGCTAATACAGTAAACCTGCCGATACAGTAACCCTGCCGATACAGTAAACCCGCTAATACAGTAAACCCGCTGATACAGTAAACCTGCCGATACAATAAACCTGCCGATACATTACACCCGCTGATACAGTAACCCTGCTAATACAGTAAACCCACTGATACAGTAAACCTGCTGATACAGTAAACCCGCTGATACAGTAAACCTGCTGATACAATAAACCCGCTAATACAGTAAACCCGCTGATACAGTAAACCCGCCGATACAGTAAACCTGCCGATACAGTAGACCCGCTGATACAGTAAACCTGCCGATACAATAAACCCGCCGATACAGTAAACCCGCCGATACAGTAAACCCGCTGATACAGTAAGCCCGCCGAGACAGTAAACCTGCCGATACAGTAAACCTGCCGATACAGTAAACCTGCTGATACAATAAACCTGCTAATACAGTAAACCCGCTGATACAGTAAACCTGCCGATACAGTAAACCTGCCGATACAGTAAACCCACCGATACAGTAAACCTGCCGATACAGTAAACCTGCTAATACAGTAAACCCGCTGATACAGTAAACCTGCCGATACAGTAAACCTGCCGATACAGTAAACCCACCGATACAGTAAACCCACCGATACAGTAAACCCGCTGATACAGTAAACCTGCTAATACAGTAAAATGGTATTTAAATATTTGCATTACAATTTTTGTTTGTTTACATTGATGTAAAAATTATATTGTCAGATTTGTGACATTAATTTTTGCTAAAACACTGCTGGTCACTTTCAGAAGTTGTAGCGATGCTTTCTTTTCCCAGAAAGACTATATTTATATTTTTAAATATATATATTTTTTATATAATTTAAATAGACTTTACACACTTACAGCAATATTGTATCGCATATCGAATACCACATTATTTAACAAGGTATTGCATATCGCATTTGTCTTCAATATCGCACAGCCCTACTTTGATGTGTATGACAATATGGAAGAAAAGATCTGATGCTGCTTCCGTATCACTTTCCATTTGATTTTAAATAAAGTGTCGATGGATTTAAAGATGTTCAAGAACAGCTGATGGAACCGAATGCCATACAAACTGTTCAATTCCATTATTTTTAAATAATAACCAGTTCTCAAACCATGAGTGGATTCACAGCCACCTGTTTCCTACACAAGTCACAAGAAAAGACTCTCACATATGGAGAAGAACTGGACGAGGACAAACTCCAGTTTTATTCAGACAAACATTTTCTCAAGGAACCATTTTACAGTTAAAACTAAAAATAAAAAAAGAGAGAGAAAAAAAAACAGAAAAAGTCAAACAAACCAAACCAAACAGAGCAAACAAATCAGCCCAGAAAAAGAACATTCCACTGGGACTCTCGATCAGGAGGGGAAAATGACGGGAAAACACGAAAACAGAGAGAAACCACTGAAGCGGTGGCGGTGTTCGGCTGGAGAATCTGCAGAACATCTGATGTTACTCAATCAAAAGCAGCAGGTTTAAGGGGTCACTTTTTCAGTTCAGAACTAGTGAATTAACGAATGAGTACTCAGCTGAGATTTGGGCGTTTGAGATCACGGACCAATAACAATGTTCACTTGGGCAGTAAACTCTTCGAAAACTGTGCTGTTTTGAAGTGGTTCAGTGATTTTTGAGAACTATTTTTTCACTATAAAGCAAGGCCGTAACCATGTCTTGAACACTGGGAGACCAAAGTTTTATTTTCTTTTTTTTTTTGTTGAGGGGTGTGGGGGATTTAAAGAAATTACATATTTAAAGGATTAAAATGGATTTAAAGGAGTAAAGAAGAAATAAGAACGGTAAAAGACGTTCTAGATCTAATTATGGCCTATGTAGTTGTAAAGTTATCCATTTAAATTATGCAAATAATATTATATTTATCCGTCCTTCGGATGAGACGTTAAGACTCATCTGTGGTCATTAAAAATCCCAGGATGTCCTTCGGAAAAAGAGTAGGGGTGTAACCCCGGCCTCCTGGCCAAATTTGCCCATTGGCCCCTGTCCATCATGGCCTCCTAATCATCCCTAAATACTAATTGGCTTCATCACTCTGTCTCCTCTCCACCATAAGCCGTTTTGGCTCAATATGGTGCAATATGATTCTGCACATCAGTGGTGGTTGAGGAGATTCCCTCCTTCTATATGTAAAGCGCTTTGATAAATGCTATATAAATGTAATGAATTAAACATATGCACACGTTCACTCGTTAGTCTATTATGTCAAAAATATAACAAAAAAATACCCTTGTCTCATCACATTCAGTTATGAATGACATAATTTAAATTATTGCAAATTTTAAATTCAAAATGGTGAAATTACATAAAAAAAGCTGAGTAGTTTGCATCACTGTATGTTACTGTGGGTCGTTGAATGTATCCATTGTAAAACAGTCAGAAACAGTCATTTAGCTACTTATATCTTACCACGCACGCACTCTTTCACTGTAAAAACTAAAAGCGCCACGTTGGAATTCACACTCATCTTCAGTGAACATTAAGCCCCGCCTTCTTTGATCTGATCTGTCATTTTGGCCATGTTCAATAATTGGGGTGGACTTGTCCTCAGTGCCTATGGTGGTTACAGCCCTGCTATAAAGAACCTTTTGTGGAATGAAAAGATTCCATGGATGTTAAAGGTTTTTTGGAACCATCAATTCCAATAAAAAACCTTTATTTTTAATAGTGTAGGCATTCATTTCAGTAATTTTGTGTGACTGTCATTACATTTGATCAGCCACCTATCGATTTTGGCTGTTAAAATACCCATATTGGGCCAGATTTGGTGCGAACACCGGCACTGTTTCGGTGGAAAGCGAGACAGACGGATAGAGAGACGGACAGATAGCGAGAGGAGGGTCTGTACACTGAACTCAGGACCACAGAAGGGATTTTACACATCCAGACTCAGGCAAGGCGAATGGACGAAGCCACATGACGTCATTAATTACATTTCCAGTTGAACATTCAGCATTTTTCTTCTTTTTTTACACATTAATTATTGTCTTTACAGAGTAAAAAATATAGAGAATTAACAAAGGAAACTCTTGCAAATATGGCCATCGACTGTTTCATCTGTAGCTGCAGGTGTGAGCGCTCGGGTCATCAGTGTGTGTGTGTGTGTGTGTGTGTGTGTGTGTGTGTGTGTGTGTGGTAAAATAAGTGAAAACAAAGCTTTTATTGCACCTTTGTACAGGAGCGAAGCAGGCAGAGGCGAGACAGGAAGTGGGCGGGACGGGCTGGGGGAAGTTTACAGTTGCAGGCCAGGCATCAGACACACAGCAGCACTAGAGAAGGGGAGAGGTCACCTCAAAGGTCAAAGGTCATTGTTATCATCAGAAGTCCATGATGCAGTTCTGCAGAGATCAGATATGGTGCGTGTGTGTGTGTGACGCTCTCAGTTCATCATGAGAATGTGATTGATAGACAGAGAGAGACAGATACAGAATGGAAGAAAGATGGACTTCCTGTAGCCTGGTGCTCATATTTCGGGATAGGGCTGCACGATTGATTGAAATAAAACCGAAATAGCGATATGGCTTAGTACGATTATTAAATCACAAAGGCTGTAATTTAATTACATAAATATATGACTTTTGGGTCACTTATAACATGCATTTATTTGAAAACGCAACACATGCCGGACATCTTCCCAAACTTGTAATGAGAAGCGCTTATAAACAGGCTAAAAGAGAAGCTTTAAGGGCTTTAAGCTTTTAATAATAATAAAAAAAGTTATTAGTAATATTGTTATTAGCCATATCAATATGAAATGACAATTTTGGCCAAATTGTGCAGCCCTACAAACAAGCACAGGAAACCTGGATTTTAAATCACAGTTTTTATCTTGTAATTAGACCCCCCAAACCCCCCCCAAAAAAAATCATGGAGCTCATGAAAAACTGTCATGTTGTTCCACACATGCATGTCTTCTCGCAGCTCTCAATTCTCTCCAATCACATGAAATCTTGTGGTGTTTGGTGTCATATTTAATGTTTTAATATAATGCAATGAGATTTGACAGCTGCATTTCTTAAATGTAGGTCTGTTCCTCACATAAAGCATCTTATGAGGACATGCAATCCAGTGCACGAGTCACATGCACTGCTGTTACATTTCAAAATAAAGGTTTTCACAGCAACGCCATTGAAACACAATGGCAAAAATCATTTCAGTTTTTAAAAGAATCATTTTTCTTGCACCGTGTCTACACTGAACAGCTTGAGGTTGCCTACTCTACACAGGATTTGACAAAGCGACCATTGCAAATAATATTTTTTTCATTATGTCAGAAGAAGCATGAACGCTTGAAATATGTCAGAAATAGAACAGGATATCAGTTTAATGACGGGTATCTGTCGTGTCGCTTTGCAACCGCATCCAGTGTAGACAGCATCACTGATTATAATAGGTTCTATTTGCTTTTGCTCTTCGCCGTGCCGCTCCAGTTAGTTTAAAGAACATTCTCTAGAACCTTTTTCCACTAGAAAGTATTTTGTGGAATGGAAAGATTCCATGGATGTTCAAGGTTCTACATAGAACCATCGATGCCAATAAAGAACTTTAATTTTTAAGAAGCTTTTACACTATTTTTTGTTCTGTCTGCTTTCACTGTAATGGAAGTAAACCTGCTAAAACATTGCTTTTTACAGAAGGCAAAACACATATAATACAGGTTTGGAACAACATAAGGGTAAGTAAATGCTTTTTGTCTGATTATTTATTACTTTGAAATCCTTTTGCTCTAGTAAATGTGTCTTTTATTCTAAGATGAATGATTTCCATAGGGAATGAAATAGGAAAATTGGAAAAGAAAAAAGAAAAAAAAGGTGTTAGGAAGCCAAAAGCCCATCAGTTCGTTCCTCTGTTACCCATAATCCCTCAGGGGCACCCAGAAACTTCCCCTCTGGGTGCAGAACGCCTCATATAATCCATCTGCAACACCGTCTATGATCACTGAGCGAGACATTTCCTTCTGCGGAGAACCTCCAGAACTCACCCCAAAACACAGCTGACATGAGTGAGAAAAGACGTGCCGGAAAGAAGAGAAACGAGTGTGTGTAAAGTCAGAGGAACAGAACTAAGCTTCTGTGATCTGATATCAGCACTAAACTCTTCTGCAGTGTTAGTGTTTGAGCCTCGTGGATCATCCGATAAGGTTTAAGAGTGGCTGTCTCCGGTTCATTCTCTATAGGAGCCAAGCGGGGGATTGTGGGATTGTGGGATTGGCAGCAGTGCTGAGCAAGTGGTGAGACTGGCAAAAAAACTGGGAAATTCAGAACTATATGCAAATCAAATGCACAAAGCTAACCATGATTCTGTTTCCACCAGCCGTGTGCTTATAAAACTGTTTAAGCTTGACAGATTGGGTCGGATCCAACTATTTCAGATTTGATCGAATGACAAATGCAGAACGAGATGAATGATTCGAGGCGGATGTGACTCCAGGGCCCAGAACTCTTTCAAAACTTGTGGATGTGCTAACGACACCAAATCCATCTCGCAGCAGAACGGCACAGCGCGCAACAGCCGTCACGCCGAGAGCTTTCTCATTCGCCTTCTGTTTTTCGGCGAGAAGAAGCGTTCAGTAATAGTTTGAAAAGGTCAGGCTGACGAGCCATTTGATCGCTTCTGAATTCTGTCAAGCCAAAACTCTCGAGCTTCAGTAAACGTATCGCACAGAGTCGACGCAAAGGTCACGATCCACTTAAATACTTAACAGAACAGAGTCCTTAACAGAGCAAAACAGAATGAAGGACTTTGAAACTAAATCATCAGCTGAAAACAACTAACAAAGGATAATATCAGGCTCACGGCCGACGCGCTCACTGCTGTATTCACATCGTGTCAGATTTACTGCAATTACCAGATTCTGTTCACATCATTGGACACAGATGTTATTTGTTACTATGGCATATTAATGATGGTAAATACACAACTTCCTGTTTATTATTTTGCAAAATACTGAATAACAAAGAAAACACTCCAGAGGACAATGGTTGTAATCAAATGAAACCATATCAAACAGACAGTCGAATAACTAGTTAGTTGTTGAAGCTGCCGCTGTTTTGGCTGTTTTTACAGAATGCCACAATGGTCAACACACAAAAAAGTGCTGTTCTTCCACAATATTTTTGTCTTGTTTTCCAGTACAAATATCTAAACATCTTAAATCAACACACATTTACTTCAAATGCAAGATGACATGGGATATTGGGCCCTATCATACACCTAGCGCAATGTGGCGCCAGGTGCGACGCAAGTGTTTTTTGCTAGTTTCAGCCCGACGCAGTTATAATTTTCACATCCTGAGCCACGTTGTTTAAATAGCAAATGGGCGTGCTGGTCTGAAAATGAGGTGTGTTCAGGCGCATTGTTGGTGTGTTGCTATTTTGTGGCAACTGAAACGACTTGACATTTACCAACAAAAACCTGGTCTAAAGTCAATAGTGCAGTATTTTTTGTGTTATTTAAAGAGCGTGTTAGTAATATGCGCCTATAGTTGGGTTCACAATGTGCGTACACTCTGCTTATTACACACACAGGGACGCACAGCAGCACACAAACATTTTCAAATATGAAAAATGAAAGGATTAAAATGTAAAATATTATTATTGTGTACATAAATATAAAAAGGCTTACATGTCATAATGGATAGTAATTAAATGTATCAGGATTAGCCTACCTATATTAGTAATGACGTGCAGGTGTGGTGTCATTGGACGAGCAGATCCGTTTCCTCGCTAGAGAAGCGTTCAGTCTTTCCGCTCACAAATTCCGGCATGTAAATAGCGAATCCGCCATGGTGCAAGCGCAACTGGCTTTTAAAGGGAATGGGAGATGAGACTCTGATTGGTTTTGTTGCACGTTATGCCCAAAACACACCCATGACTCTTTAAGGGACTAGGTACAACCCTTTTGGACCATGCACCTGGCACAGCGACCGTTTTTCAAACACGCCCTAAGTGCACTTGCGCAGTGCGCTTTAGACCATGCACTTAGATCGTTAAAATAGGGCCCATTAAGTCTTTTCTTTCTGAAAATGTATGTTTGATTTTGAAAAGTTCAAGAAGTTTATGCAAAAAAAAAAAAAAAAAAATGTCAATAGGGTCAGAAAAATAAACTTGAAGGTCATTCAAATTATATTTTGAACTTATTATTATTTTACATTTTTATGACCCCATTGGCATATGTTGTGCATACATTGTATTGATTAAGAGTGAATTTCACTTAATTTTGATAAATTTCTCTTAGGGCCAGATTTACTAAACATTGTAAATTAGCATGAGAGTGCAATTCCAAAAAAGCGGCGATGGGAGTGTTAAGTTCTGTATATGATCTACTGACGACACGCAAATTAAAGGACAGAGATGCAGTCGGATCATTTCCATAATGAGCAACACAATCTACCAGTTAGCATCTGGTTTAAGACGTGCTTTTTTTGGGCGGTAAATAATGCCGCAAACACCAGTACATTGACGAGCACAAACCTTAGTAAATCACCTCGCATTATTCATTGAAATACTCTCCTCCCATAAATTTGGCGTCTGAAAGGAAACTCCTACAAATGCATATGCAATAAGGTCAGCCGCAAAAATAACCCTGCCCACGCCTTTTCAGCGCTAATTTATCACTGCATGTCTTTAGCAAATCCTGACAATCCCGCCAAAAGAGGGTTTGCATTGGCGCAAACTGTTAGTGAATCTGGCCCCTGATGTCTTATGTCATTTTGCATCTCAAATAAATGAAAATTAGAATATATATATATATATATATATATATATATATATATATATATATTTCTATCTAATTACAGTAATTGTGAAATGGAGTGAAAGCAGCATATAGTCAAATACACACGACATGACTGAAGCTCATCATCCTGTGCACATTTACACTCACAGTTTCTTGTGTTGTGTGTTGTTTTTGTGACACTATACTCAACCTATCACAGGCTACGTGTCAATTACAAGTTCATCCTACACAAACTCTCTCTTATTCTCACACAATCTAATTTACACAATTGAAAAACCACATCGAAGAAGGGCCTGATGTCATTTTTGCATGGATTTGCACATTTTAACATAAAAAAAGAAGAAAAATAAAACAGAAATATGCATAAGCCAGTGTTTTGTGGAAAATTTCACCATTTTCAATAAAAGTAATTTTATGCTCTCTTGCAATCTCATTAGCTCATTGTTGTTGCTCTTTGCTCAGATTTGAACTAGTTTTAAATTTATTATAGCATCTCTGACTATAACGATGAGCATGCACTGCGAGATCGCTATGATCTGCAGCCTCTCGTGGCAGATTTACAACATGAAAGCATGATGAGCTTCAGTCTTGTAGTGCGCGTTTGGCTTAAGCCAACTGATCCTCACCCTCAAAGGTCTCAGCCGTCATGCATTCTGCAGTGGTGTTCATGCATACCTCCACTGAGAACGAACCCTTTTTAAAAGATCTTATGTAGAACTGTTAAGAAGCCCCGAAATGCTGAACAATCTCGTCATGCACATCTATTATCTAGAGCCGCAAAGAGGCGTCTAGAATACTAGAGGAGTGTTTGAACGAGGGAAAACAGAGGACAGAACATGAAGAGGCGGCTAAAGAAAGAGAGAATGAGGAGGACAAGTTCAGATCCAGAATGAGAGCGGGACAGGAAGAAGGGGGCGTGTCCGAGGGGGCGGAGCTGGAATGGCTTCAGAACTGTGCATTTTAACATGGGTCCCTGGTTAATTAACAGTAGATGGGTGGGCGGAGCTACCAGACGTAGCCAATCTCATCATCCTCTCCGTCTTCGTCATCCTCGATCGCCCCGCGGGGGTGGAGTCTACCCCGCCTCTCTTTCTGTCGACCCCGCCCACGCTGTGGAGACTCCTCCTGATCATCCAGTAGAATCACGGCACCGCCGCTGCCGAAATCTCCAGACGTCTCCTGATCCTCCTCTACACACACACACACACACACACACACACAGACAGATGAAACAGAAGGTGTCAGGTGGATAGATAGTGTGTGTGTTCTGAGGAAGATCATTCATTATATATAAAATATGATATTTTATACATTTTGAAAGAGAACTCAGGAAACACTGTTGAATAATGGAGCTTTAGATGTCAGAGCCACACACATCAGAAGTCAAAGTGTGTGTATATATCAGTGCTGTTATTGTTAACTAAAACTATTAAAAATTGTTTTCGAAATGTTGCCTTGGCAACTAAATTAAATAAGTTTAAGTTAAAGTATTGAAATGACTAAATAAAATCAAAGCTAAATAAAAAAATGACAAGCACATAAAATTACTAAAACTTTTACTTAACTTAGGACTTAAATTGTTTTGGCAATTGAAATAAAAGCTGAAATAAAATAAAATATAAATATTAAATGAAAATCAACTTAAACTTATTTTAGTTATTTGTCAAGGCAACATTTCTAATCTTATTTTAAGTGTTTTTAAGTTTAAGTCCTAAAATTACAAAAAAATATGACAAAAGTACATAACACATAAAACTCATAAACACCGGTCTTGGAGATTTTATTATGCTTATGCTGCGGGCGCCGCTTCCGCTCTTTCCGTTGCATATGTGGGGTAACGCAGCGCTGTTTTACATGGTTAAAACAATCATACTAAATACATTTCAATGTGATAAAAGTTATGTTATAGCGTTACTGCGTTCTCTCGGTGGCTGCTATGAGAGACTTGTTGCACTTTTCAGTAATCTAGATCGATATTAGAATATCATATTAATAAAAACAGGATGACTGAGTGACTGTTTCTAAATGGCATGCAGTTAATCTTAAAATATGTATTCTGTATGATGGAGAAAGCTCTCTCTGATTATGCTGTTATAGTGTTGTCTGAGGTATCAACATTACTCGCAGTGAATCAAGAAAACAAGAGATCCAAACAATAAGACTAACCGTGTTTCGTTGTTTAATTCATTTTCTGTTATATCCAAACATTTGCTCGCCTGTCTAATAAAATACATACTATATTAAAGTGTCTTTGGTGTTTCCATGGTTTCTATGGATATCAAGGGTAGCGCGGATATGACGTCATTGACAGGTGACGCAAGGACACGATCCGTAACACTGGTTAAAATAGTTGATTTCTCTGGATTCAAACATTGTTGGAAACATTGTAATATAAGATAATGTAATGTAAGTACACAGGCCAACAAAATATATAACATTGTTCTAGTGGTTCTTGGATATTTAAAAAAAATTCTGACATATTGTGCCTTTAAACTAAAATTAAATGAAAACTGAAAATATAAAATTAAAACCTAATTCAAAATATTAGATTAAATAATAGTAAATAAATATATACAGTAAGTTATACTAAAATAACACTGGTGTATGTGTGTGTGTGTGAGTGTGTGTGTGTGTATGCGTGTGTGTACCACAGCTAGGGTTTCCCTGTCTGCGGGATCCTGCAATCTCGTTGCCGTATTTGTCGACACACCAGCACTGACCAGTGCTGCCATGACACTGAGTGGCCTTAAAATAACCATCTTCAGAACAGCGCGGTACATACGTCCCTAAAGACAGAGAGAATCACACAAACGAGATGAATACAGCAACGATAAACACAGTCACATACTGCATAACTGAAGAGATGAGACTTTTCCATCATCAAACAAGAGACTGTGAGATCATAAGAAATATGCCGTCATTAATATGCATGAAGTCATGTCTGATTGGTCAGGGGGAGGAGCCAACACCAGAGGTATGTTCAAACTCAAACCGATGCGCAACGTTTTGCTACTGTTTCCGAGTTGAACGTCATGTTTTCTGGAAACGGTGTGTAACAGGGTTTGAGATATGTTTTCTCTTGTTAGGTGGGTGTGTCAAAAATCTCAGCCCAATCAGCAGCTACATGTATATAAACCACGCGGTGTTAAAAAGACAGCTCGCACAATGGGTCCAAGTAAAGTCGTTTACAAATGTGTCCGCTGCATCTCTGTATAAGCAACAATTTAAGATATTAGAAGACATGTTTGTCTTTTCGTCCAGAAATGCAAGGCAAATGTTGGATCACAATAATTAGGAACCACAGTTTCCACAAATCCCTTGACTCGATTGGGATATTCTCTTTTATTCTGGACGTCAAGGGCAGTGACTGTAACATCGAGCGTGTTTTGCAGTATTAAACACGTATTTATACCGATTTCATCAGGCTCCGAAAATTCTTCAAAAAGAACACAAAGAATGGCCTTCTCAGCTGCCATAGTTGCAACTCATGCGTCATCAGAACAGGGTGTTCAACGCACCATCGTTACCGCTTAAAAAATGTTTTGCAGCGTTTTGTCAGGATGAACGCAGCCCTGTTCATCAAATCCACCCACCTATGAGTGTCTTCCTTCGGCTTTGAGAATGAATCCTGTTCATCTCATTCTGACATGGCATGCCTGAAGAAACACATTTAAAACAGTTTCTGAGACATTTCTAATTGAAATGATGAAATATTTACATTTATATTGATCATCTACTGACCACAATATATATATATACACTATTTTTTGCAAACTCACCGTCGGGTTTCTGGAAACAATAACACCACTCATTGTTGGACAGCTTTCCGTCTTTAAAGGAGTCGCAGGAGTTGAACAGCGGCCGCATGCACAGCTCGTATTTGTCGAGGTAAATGGCGCTGAGCTCTGATTGGTCGAGGAGGAGGTCGTAGTTCATGTCAAGCTTGTTGAACATCCACCCGAGAGAATCTTTACAGATGGGTAAAATGCTTGTGTCGAAACCTACAGGAGAGAGAGGCGGTCAGGTTCATACTGGTGGTGGACGGACATATTAGTTAAATGCAATAAATTAGAATTATAATAAATAATCATTTTAATTCAGTCAGTTCTAAAACGTTCTGCATAAACGCATAGATATAAACAGCGCATTTTCATAATCTGCTAGACCGACAAAAACATTATTAATAATTCTGATAACATGCCAGTTGAGATGGATTTGGTAATTGTAATGATGTATTCAATATGTATTTTTTGTTGGTTTTTTCTTGACAATATGTATTTATTCCAGCGAAGTAGTTGTTTTCACTCTTTACCCTAACAACGCATAAAGCTTTTAAAGCTGTGGTTAAAAACAAATGATTGCATTTATGAAAAGCTGAAACACTACCCTGTCATTTAAACATTAGACTATGTGAATTGCCTATTGTTAATATTAGTGTTGCTGCTGTTGTTATAAATAAAAAAGATTCAAAGCTTTCATTTAAAAAAAAAAAAAGAGTCCTCTGCACTCTTTCAGACACCTCTATTTATTTATGTAGAAATAACAGTTGTTGTTTTGTTTTTTTAATGCAAGGAGGACAAAAGAGTTATAAATAAGACAGTTTGTTCAGTTCAGTGCTGTTGTTTTCATTGTGTCAAAACTGCATATCGGATATCAGGCACATAAACATGCGAATAATCATATCTGCATCAGTTATAAAGCTCTAGTTGTGACTCTGAGCTTCAATTGAACATATTTTTTACCATATTCAAACACAGTGCTCACTTACGTCCTTGTGCAGCGTCGCTCGTGGTGGTCTTCAGGTCTCTGTTGGCGTCCGTGTGCAAAATCCCAAACCAGTCTTTGAGTCTGGATGCTAAACTTCTCAAATCAGCATCGCTGCAGCCTAAACAAACACACAGGCACACAGTTTAAATGAGCACGTCTGTGTACTGATGATATATTTATCTGTCTGACTTCACAATAGTTGTGCAAGAGACACTAGACTGAGGAACGCTGATTACATTCAGCTCTTTAAACAATATTCATTTCCATTCGCTACATTTATAAATGTATTTACAAAGAAACATTTATAGTCCACGCGCAGAGAGACTAAACATAGTTTACACAGAGACAAAAGACAGACACAGGTCAGAGATCAGATGAAGAACATTTTATTGCTCGGAAGCTTTTGCTCGAGTTCACTGATCTGTTTCATTTAAGCATGAAGATGTTTCTCCTAAAATGACAGACATACAGACATAAAATGAACGTGGGGCAGTTCAGATCTCATGTTTGAGTTCATATTGAAATCTCATCGCTATCTAGGAGAAATAGTTGCGACATAAAATAGATCTAATTTGTGATTATGAGGTGTATGTGTGATTGAAACAGAAGAGAAACCTCGGCAGAATACAATCAAGAGCTTTATTCAAATGGCAGTGTTTTTTTTGTGAGGGTTTAAGGTAATTTCAGCAATTACATCTGTGGTTTTATTGCCGTCTGAATCAGAAATGTCAGTGATTTTCTCCCAAGACCGCAGGAGAAATTTCCAGGCTGAATATGCTAATGGTTTTGACAAACATTGGGGTCGCGTGTTAAATTAATTCTCATCTGAATCGACATTTCAAAATTTACAAAGAGGAACTGAACATCGCCGTAGGGCTGCAATTTGACACTTTTATCGTAATGAGAATGTGAGTTTTCGCCATAATGGAGGCTTGTTTCAGAGAAATGAACTACATGAATAAAATGATGTCGCTTTCTCAATATTATTGGCCACACTTTAATATAGTCATGTGACTCCCTCATACGCCTGTGAAATAATTGCCATTTAAATGGTTTATCATGGTAGAACTACACTGCAAAAAAAAAAATGTTTGTCTTGTTTTCCATTAAAAATGTCTTCTTAAATCAAGATTGAATCATTACTTGAGAAGCAAAATGACAAAAACAAAACAAAAAAACATCAACAATATGTGGGGTCAGAAAAATAAACTTGATAAACCAAAGAAGAGTTTTTTTTTTCATTAAACAAGACCCAATACCTCTAAAAGTTGTTTTGCTTCTTAAGTAAATGTATCTTTATTTAAGAATGTTTAGATATTTGTGTAGGAAAACCAGACAAAAATACTAAGTAAGACATTTTTTTCTTCTTTTTTCAGTGTATTCAGAACTGAGCTATTGAGAAACTGGAATAATAATGCTAACATTCTGTCAACACAGGAAGTAGGCCTTACCTCACAGACCAATCAGCTGCAAGCACCAGGCTAGACTTTTCACTTGTATTTGCAACTGCATTGGTACAAAATCTGATTTTGTGTGAGAAATTTTGGAAGCGTAAACCCCTTTTAACACTATATATACACATGGCTAGAAATAAAAGATGGTTAGTAAGCCAGAAACATCACAAGATGCAAGATTTCTTTTTGTTAAATATAAAAAACTGCACAAAAATAAATCCATGTAAATGCATGTATTTAACAGGGCATCTTTCAGCTTAAGCTGAAGCGACAGCTCTATTGATGCAATGCAGTTTTGCAGTTTTTTAGTTTAATGCAAAGTCTTGTTTTTGGTCTATATTCAATCTTACAACACTATAACTCTCTCTCTCACACACACACTCACTCACTCACACACACACACACACACACACACACACACACTCAGTATCCTCTATATAATCCTGCATGTGTCTCTATCTGAAAGTGTTGGATTATTTTGGTAGTTGTGTGAATCACACTTCTGAGCAGGAAGCCGATAACACAGCAGTGTAATTCCTCTATTCTACTGGAAGAAGGCAGATATATCTGTGCTATGATACATAACATCTCTGTGTGTGTATGTTGGTGTTCTCTATTGCAATCATAACTCTGGTTTACGCTATTCATAAAGCAGCAGAAACACACACTGCCAGTAGGGAGGATTATGGAGATTACCTTCAGCATGTGTCTCTGTGTGTGTCCAGTAAATATGGTGGACTGGGAAAACATTAATAAAGTGTATCTTTAATAAGAAATGACTGAAGATTAGCCAGTTGACAGACTCTTTGAAACTGGTGAAACAGCTGCTGCAGTAAATCTTTGAAACCTCTGAGAAGAAAATCAAAAAGTGTGGCATAAATGTAGAAACGCAAATAACAACTATTTCGATAATCGTTAATCAATAATTTGATGTAGTACCACTTTTCCAAAGATCTTTAAACAATGTGCAAACTGAAGTATATAATGCATAAGCTTTCTGTTTAAAAAATAAAAGTCACAATATAAAGTGAATAAAATGAAATGAAATAAAATAATAAAGGCTCCAGCATCTCCACAATCCTACATGGGACAAGTCATTTGGAAAGAATATAATATAATATAATATAATATAATATAATATAATATAATATAATATAATATAATATAATATAATATAATATAATATAATAATACGCCCATCACACAAAACTTTCAGCATTTTTACATTTTCAAATACTTTCCTCATGGGGACAAACAAATGTCCCAAAGATGGCAATATCGGAAATCCTATCAATATCTTTTGTCCTCATAATGTAGGGTTTACCAGGACACACACACACAGACACACACACACACACACACACATACAGACACACACACACACACACACACACACACACACACACACACACACACACACACACACACACACACACACACACACACACACACACACACACACACACATACACAAACGATATAAATGTGCAATCACATTGCTGCAGTTACGAAGAAAGCATCTTCAAATATGACCATATCAGCTACTTACACAGAACAAGTGAATGTTCAACTTATAGTATAAAGTGGAAGTCTGCAGGAGTCAGACTGAAGTGTGTGTGTGTGTGTGTCAGTTAAAGTGCCATAATTCAGTTGAATTGTATTGTTATAGTTCTGTGACAGAAACATGTCACTTCTATTTCCACTAACATCAGCGCAAACCTGCAAACTCAAAATTGGCGAGTGTCAGGAGGGAAATGGCTTTTCAGAATAAGCCACATGACTGATAGAAACTGATAACACACACACACATACGCTCACCGACTGGCCTTATTCCTCTGATAAATACCCAGTTTTGAGAGCAGAGAAGAAAGACAAATCTAGAAATAGAAATGTTTGTCAGTGTATGTGTGTGTTTGTGTGTGTGTGGGAGAGCAAGAGAGAGGAAACAGCAAAACATGCAATTCATCTTCTTCAATGGTCAGAATGACTTTCAGATCAAATGTTGTCATGTCAGAGCAACAGTTTAATGATAAACTCAATTTAAAATTAAGCGTTGAAAGGGCCCTCGCACCCGGGGCCACTGCCACCCGGTGGCCTTGGGAAAACAGTGAATAGTGGGTGACATGCATTTAAATGGGTAAATACAGGAAGAATATGGCAAAGTCACTTCGATGTGCCACACTTCCTGCTGCCACTTCCTGCTTTGACTATAACAGAATATTATGGCATGTAGGCCAGGACTCTTATCAAACATGTGAAGTTTGGGGCAGATCGGACATTGTATGCCGGAGTTACAACAACTTCCTGTTTCATGGTGAAACATCGAACTTTGTCAGGCTGCCACGGACACGCCCTTCAGGGAAAACTCAAGATCTTCACAAATTAACATCGCAAACCTTTAGATTAGACTGACCAATTAGGAGAAAATTCAATATATCTCACTTCCTGTTGGGTTTTCAGATTTTGCTTCGAAGGTCTTTTTTTGTAGGTATTGGGCTGTTACATGTGTCTACAGAATTTCATATTTGTACGTGAAACATAGTGCGAATGACGCTTAATTGAAATTTTGTAGGTGGCGCTATCAAGCCATTTTGCCGCACCTAATTCTGAAACCCATATCAGACGTAGATTTCCACCACTTCTGATGCGTGTGCAAAGTTTCATGAGTATTCGAGCGTTTAGGCCCTCAAAAATGCGGAGAAGAATAATAGACCGAGCAAATCCAATAGGGTCCTCACACACACAAAAAAAAAATTGCTAATTTTTTTTTTATAGTAATACTATATTGCTATATAATCTTAATAAAAAAAATAAATAAAATACTATCAAAGAAACTAGATGTAACTGAACACCTACACAACTGAACACCTCCACATTACCATCCATTCAAAAGAGGAAAACTTAGGAATAATTATGTAATGTAAACTATGTAACATAAACTGCAGTGAATTATAAGCAGTAGAGAGTGTCATTCTGGTTTTGTAAAGAAATTTTACAAAAGACAATCACTGAAATCATTGTATAATGCAACTTGACGTTAGTGTATTTTGGGTCTGCGTGTTATGATTGACAAAGTGTGTTATGGAAGAATGAGTTGATTTGGGAAAAGATTGAAGTGTTTTGGTAGTTTTAGTGTATTTTGAATGTGAAATGATCTGCTGTGCCGAGCTGAAAGTTTGTTAGGAGAACTGTGTGAAGAGTTTTGGAAAAAGTGACTTAGGTATTGAGAAATGGGTCCTAGCAATTGTAAAAAAAAAAATAATAATAATAATAATAATAATAATAATAATAATAATAAATTAAATTATATCAAGGGCATCCTGCACATCAAAAACAGGCAAATAACAAATTAATATTATTCAACATATCCTAGCTTTTTACAGAAAATATTAAGCTGTATCCCCCTTTGTAATAACATTTTCATAAGTAACTAATTTAATTACACATTTTTTTTTCTCAGTAACTGTATCTGATTACAGTTACATTTATTTTGTAATTAAATTAAGTTACATGTAGTTACATGTAACTAGTTACTAGGTACTAGAACATATGAGTAGACTCGTCCCCTCTGTTATAAGGGTCTGTCCATATAAACCTCCCTTGTCCACTTGTGGAACACTTCAAACTGGCGACAGGGATTGGCCCGAGGGGAAGTGCTTAGGGAGGTTTGTGAGTGTGTTGCTAAATTTGCAACGACAGACTACTCTTACTATTTCTGCCATATAAAGATATTGTAAAAGTAGCTCCAGTAACAAACCTGAACATGAACCTTTTTATTTGTCTTCAATATGACAAATCTGACTAATTGGAATCAAGAAACATCACATGCATATAATTTTGAGAACCAATGAGAATTTTCTGGTAGCATAAGCTCCCATTTGGTCATGAGCAAGAGAAGCATGACTGTTAATGAAGAGGGAGGGATTATCGTTAATTAGCCAAAATCTGTAGAATACAAAAGACCAAAGTGCAACATTTCAACAGTGTGACTAGCTGTTGAACAATGGCAGGAAGCTGGTGCGTTGGTCAATCTCTGGTACTTTGTGTGTGGTTTTGTGCTTTCTGTAATGCTGTTCCACAGTGGAGCAATCTGCCCCAGAATCCTCAAGCTAACTAACCAGCGGGTTCAACAACAAGCTGGTCAACAGTTCCCTCAGCAGGTTCAACAACAAGCTAGTCAACGGTTTCCTCAACAGTTTCCTCAGAAGGTTCAAGCTAGTCAACGGTTTCCTCAGCAGGTTCAGCAACAAACTAGTCCAGTTTCCTCAGCAGGTTCAACTGCAAGCTAGTCAACAGCTTCCTCAGCATTTTCAGCCTAAGCAGCCAGTGGTGCAGACAGAGCCCCTTGACAAATGTGGTGTAGCTGATTATGAGCAGATCCAATGTGGCCCACCTGGTATCAGTGGTGCTGAGTGTGAAGCTATCAACTGCTGCTTTAATGGACAGCAGTGTTTCTATGGGAAGGCAGGTAAGAGTGAGTCCATGTAAGGTCCATGAGTCCATGTCCAGGTGTTCATGTTAAACTGCTCCTCAGCAATAACCAGCTCTTGTACCTTGTTCCAGTGTATAAGAGATGGTCAGTTTGTGGTAGTGGTGGCTAGAGATGTTACGCTACCTCGCTTGAGTCTGGATTCAGTCCATCTCCTGGGTGGAAACGACCCACCTTGCAGTCCTGTGGGATCCACACCTTCCTTTGCTATATACCAGTTCCCTGTCTCTGCATGTGGCACAAGCATGATGGTGAATAGCTGCTTGTGGTTTTGTTCTGCATGGCTTAGGATGGACTAGATACCAACTGTTACTATTTGCAGGAGGACAGTGGATATGTGGTGTATGAAAACCGAATGACTTCCTTGTATGAAGTGGGTGTCAGACCACTTGGTTCCATCACAAGGCACAGCCATTTTGTGTAGGGATTTTTTTTCTTTTCTTTTTTTTTTTTTAAAGCATAAATGTTAGTCCTTGACAAATGCTACAAGCTCACTGTTTGTCTAGGCTTCTCTTCCAGTGTAGATAATCTGCTACTTCTGTGGATGCTCTGGTTGTGGAGGTCAACACTGTTCCTGCACCTCCACCAGTAGCGGCTCTTGGACCCCTCAGGGTGGCACTTGGATTGACGCATTAACCATTTGCCACCAAAGGCTGTGCAGAAGGTAAGTGTTTGTCCTAAATATCTTCTAAAACTCCAGGTTGCAGCTGTTTCTGGTTAAACGCTGATATTCTTCCTCAGGGGATGAGGCGTGCACATCCTACTATGGTGCTGCTGATTATCCGGTCACAAAAGTTCTGAGGGAGCCAGTGTAGTTGAGGTGTGGATTTTGGAGAGGACCGACCCCAACATTGTCCTAATGCTGCATCCTCTTGAATTAGTTTGGACTGCTCTCACTGAATCATCTGAAGTGATCTCTCAGTGAAACAGACCGTATTGAGAGAACAACTAGTGCTGTTTTTCAGTAGTTTTCCTCTCTGAACGTGCTAAATGGATGTCTGACAATTTTGTTGCTTTTTGTAGTTTTCAGATTTAAATGTCTATAGAGTAGGCTATACTGTGCCATTACTCTCACTGATGCTCCAAAAGGTGTGCAATAGTTTGGCTATACTTATTTAACTTTATAGTGTTTAATAAACCTTTTGTGCATACTGTCAGATGAAATCCTGCAGGCGCCCTTGCTTTCTCCATTCAATAAATGCAAATCCTTCAATGAGTGTGGATTTCTACCGTATTTACTTGAATTTCTTAGGTAATCTCTATGGTTTGACTCATTAAAGAGGTGGCCAAAATCAGAATTTTTTTTTTTTTTAACAAGCAGAACAATACAGCATCACGATACACAGTCTCGCTTTTAACCAATTCAACTCTGTGCCCCACCCATTGGTCCAATGTTGCATCATTCAAAATATGCTGCAGAGCTGAAGTGGTTAACTATTATAGTATTTAGAAGGACAAAAACATGAACTTTAACTATTGGCTTGCCACTTTACATCAAGTCAGCTGTCACTTTTCTTTTGTGCGAGGCCCTGTGCGGTCGCACACTTGGCACAGCCCTTGCAACGGTACTGGTGACCAGCATTTTTTCCTTTAGGCTAGCCCCAATGTTTATTGAAAAGTAGACTGGTGCTTTAACAAAAGCTGGTTTAGTCCCTTAACTGGTGTATCCCACACCTGGGTTGCTGTCTGAAGGCCTTTTTACACCTGGTACTAAAACGTTTATCAGTCCGATCACAAGTGGACTATGCTAAATACAGGTGTAAATGGGGTCTAAAAAGGCTTTTTTTTTTTGACCATTTTATCCTAACCTTCACTCATGAAAGGGGTCTTTACAAACCGTTTTCAGAGCGTGACATTAACCAGTCCAAATCATGTCAGTTCTTATGTAGATTTGGACAATAAGCTACTTTGTTTAAATATCTGTGCTTGTTCTTGCACCATTAAAAACAAAACGTGGAAGGCAACTTGACTGTAGTGTCCATGCTGTCAAGGAAATGCATCCCATTTTAATTATATTTAACTGGTTTGAAGCGCTAAATGCTGAAAATGTTGGTGTATTTATTAGGTTTGTGAAACATTTCAAAACGGGGTCTACTATGATATGTCAATTTTAGTGTCCCATCATTAACGCAAGACTTAGTCACTTAACTCTTCTTGCTCTTTGTATCACTAATTTTTCACTAAGATTAGAATAGGTAAGTGCTAGTCTTAATTGGTCAGGTGCTGCTTACCAATTAAGACTAGCACTTACCTATTCTATACCCATTCAACCTATTCAATACCTATTCAATACTTAGGTCACTTTTTTGAAACTTCACACAGTGATCACATCATCAGTCTTTGTGAGCTAAACTGTGGATCATTTATTATTGCTTTGGCACAAAATACATTCAATGACTACATCTTTCAAATTACATTAATTATTTTCTCACACCATCAAAACTTTATGTACATGTTTCACATCACATGTTTACATTCTCTTTTCAAAACTGTTAAACTTAAGTTCAAAACCTAACAAAACACAAAAATGATTAAAGTTGCAAGCAGCGTTGAAAAGGCCCTTGCACCCGGGGCCACCGCCACCCGGTGACCTTGGGAAAACAGTGAATAGTGGTAAATATAGGAGAAATATGGCAGTGTCACTTCGATGTGCCACACTTCCTGCTGCCAGCAGGTGGCGCTTTAACTATAACTGAACATTGGCATGTAGATGTGCTCAGGTCAGCTCTTTTATCAAACATGTGAAGTTTTGGGCAGATCGGACATTGTATGCCTGAGTTACAACTGCTTCCTGTTTCATGGCGAAACATCAAACTTTGTTCGGCCACCCTTCAGCGAAAATTCAAGATCTTCACAATTTAACATCACTAAGGCTTTTAGACTAGACTGACCAAATATGATGTTGATCTGGTTAAATCTCTAGGAGGAGTTTGTTAAAGTATAACGTCTGGAAATGGCAAAAACTGCTAAAATTTTGCAGAGAAAATTCAATATATCTCACTTCCTGTTGGTTTTTCAGATTTTGCTTCGAAGGTCTTTTTTTGTAGGTATTGGGCTGTTACATGTGTCTACAGAATTTCATATTTGTACGTGAAACATAGTGCGAATGACGCTTAATTGAAATTTTGTAGGTGGCGCTATCAAGCCATTTTGCCGCACCTAATTCTGAAACCCATATCAGACGTAGATTTCCACCACTTCTGATGCGTGTGCAAAGTTTCATGAGATTTCAAGCATTTTTAGGCCCTCAAAAATGCGATTAATTTCGGAGAAAAAAGAATAATAGACAGAGCAGTTCCAATAGGGTCCTCACACCATCAATCCTGGGCCCTAATTAGTTAGTTAGTTAACAACAGATTAACATCTAGTTAAATGTCAAATGTTTGACTCCACCAGCACTTTTCTGTGAAATCTTTACTGATTTTTATAAAGTAAATGTAAAAATATTGCTTATATTGTTAGTAATATTTCAAGATGAACATTTACTGGACTGAAACAACTTTGTTTTACTTGATTATCTTTTTTTATTTTTTTTTTATTTTAAGATCAGGCTTTTTAAGGAAGGTCTATTTCATCTTATTTTGGTCATATAAATATCAACAACTGCACCAAATTGCATATTTTGCTCAGTTTGGGCCTCTAAATAAAATTGTGGTGTTTTTTTCCTCCACATTCTTACTTTATCATAATGTCAATGACAGCCTAATGTATCAAATATGAAACAAAAAATTAGATTTTTATTATTTCATATGTCAGTCTTTACAGGGTGTTAAAGAGAAAACCTGGAGATGTTTCTAGTCCTCTGTTTGATTGGCAGGTGGGTTTTCGTTGCTGTCTTAGTAATTAAAGGACGCTGCCGTCAGGCTCCGATTGTTCCCGCAGACATCAGTACGTACGGTGTGAACGATAACTGCTGACTCTCATGCGGGACAGTCATTTCTCCGTCTCCAGTGCTCGCCTTTAAAGATAAATGCTAACAGCAGCAGTCGCCATTCACACACACTCTGCTCAGGACGAGATGATGAACGCATTTAATTCAGACAGACGTAGATATTAGTAATTCCCTACAGAGAATCTCTCAGAATGATTAACGGCAGGATGGCCAAGATACACACAGAAACGCTTCTGCCGCTGTCTCAGCAGTAATGACATCAGATCTACTGTTTGATGCCACATATAGAGTGTGAGAGATAGATTATAACATTTAATTAAAGGAATAGATCACACATTAATGAAAAATGTCACTGTTCACTCACCCGTGTGTATCCATACAATGAAAGTGCATGGTGACCAAAGCTATTAAGCCAAATAGCATCATAAAAGTATCATAACAATAGTATATATGTATGTGTGTGTATAGTATGTATGTGAGGAACAGATCCAAATTAAACTCACTAAACTGAAAAATACTGAAGCAGGATTTACTTGAAAAAGCTAAGAAACATTTTTCGCTCAGTAAATGCTTGAAGAAGGATATTAGATCTGCGCCTATTAAATTACACTGTAGGGAAGCTCAAGTTCAAAATGCTTACTCTCAGACAGATTGTGTAACAAATCAGGTCCAAAGACTGGTTCATCACAATAGATATCAAGGACACATACTTCCATGTATCCATCCTTCCACAACACAGGAAGTTGCTGAGGTTCGCTTTCGGGGACGAAGCGGACCAATACCGAGTTCTTCCTTTCGGCCTAGCTTTGTCACCTCACACTTCACCTCACACCTCATGAAATGTGTAGGGGTGAAGTGTAAATGTGTCACCACTGCGGCTGCAGGGCATCCGCATGCTCAACTACATCGACAATTGGTTGATTCTGGCTCATTCAGAGCAGATGGCGGTTCAACATCGAGATGTTGTTCTCGCTCACATGAGAAAGTTGGGGTTGAGGCTGAACGCAAAGAAAAGTGTTCTTTCTCCAGCACAGAGAACCACTTATCTGGGTGTAATATGGGATTTGATAACAATGCAGGCAGTCACCTGCTCGTATAGTGTCGATCCTCTCAGCAGTAAAGGAAATTGAGCTAGGCCAGTCACTCACTGTCAAACAGTTTCAGAGACTGTTAGGTCTAATGGCAGCGGCGTCCAACTTCTGACCTGCTGCACATGAGACCATTGCATTGGTGGCTCAAAATCAAGTGGTTTTCCCTCGCTCACATGAGCTCCGCTTTGCATGATCAAGGTAATGGGGCGATGCTTTTGATGCATTAGTCATGTGGAAAGAACCTTGGTTCCTTTCCCAGGGACCTGTACTGGGAGCTTGTTGTCACCTCACGCTAACAATGGAGACATCCTTCATGGGTTGGCGGAGAAATCATGAGTGGTCACTGGGCTTGAGATCTGTGGCAGGACCATCAGCTCTCATGGCACATAAATCAGGCTGTGAAACACTTCCTCCCTGAATTCAGAGGTCATCATGTACTTGTTTGTTCCAACAACACATCGGTGGTCTCATATATACAGTAAATCATCAAGGGGGTCTGCAGTCGCACTCCTTATACAAGCTGGCTCACCAGATCCTCATGTGGGTCCAAGGGATATTGCTTTCCATCAGGGCAGTTTACATCCCAGGGTACCTGAATCAGGAAGCAGACATCCTGTCGAGGCAGGGACTGAGGCCCAGGGAATGGAGACTCCACCCCGAGGTGGTGGAGCTCCTGTGGGAGACATTTGGCAGAGCAGAAGTGGATCTGTTCGCGCCTCTAAAAATGACTCATTGTCCACTGTGGTTCTCACTAACTCATCCAGCTCCTCTTGGACTGGATGCCATGGTACAGTAGTGACCGAGGCTACTTCTGTACACCTTTCCCCCGATTGCTTTTGGGAGTTCTGGAGAGAGTTCACCCCGGGACAGGGCCCATCTGTTGTAAGTAGCCCCATTCTGGCCAGCCCAAGTTTGGTTCTCTGACCTAGTGTCTCTTCTAGATGGCTCTCCTCTGGAGATTCCGATCAGGAGGGATCTTCTCTCAGGCGAGCGGGTCAGTCTTTCATCCCCGCCCAGAGTTGTGGAAACTGTGGGCTTGGCCTCTGAGGGGGCCCAGCTCATAAGTTCAGGTCTCTTAACTAAGGTTGTTGGGACCATTCTCCACTTCAGAATTCCATCCACAAGGAAACTCTATGGCTTGAAGTGGAGATTATTCACTTCATGGTGCAGGAATCACCAATTGGACCAGTTAACTGCCCAGTGGGTGCAGTGCTGGAGTTCCTGCAGGAAAGATTCTCTGCAGGGCTATCCCCCTCCACAATAAAGGTATATGGGGCGGCCTTAGGTGCTTACCACACTCATTTGGGTGGTGTATCATTGGGGAGACACCCACTGGGTGCCGGCCTGGGATTTGGCTATCATTTTGCGTCTCTCAAGATAATTGGAGACATTCAGTCCCTCTCGGTTTCTCCCTCATGCGTGGAATTTTTGCCTGGCAAGGCGAAAGCTTTTCTTCACCCTTGATTGAGTTATGTTCCTAAGGTTCCTACTAATGCTGTAAGACCTATTGTGCTACAGGCCTTCTGTCCTCCTCCCTTCCAGACGTCTGACCAAGAGAAACTAAATCTGCTCTGCCGTTATGGCCTTAGATGCTTACGTCCACAGAGCTGCTCTGTGGAGGAAGTCTGAACAGTTGTTCATTTGCTTTGGGTTACCTAGAAAATGGTACCCTGCATCTAAGAAGAGGGTGAGCAAGTGGTCAGCCTTCACCTTTGGTGAACTAGGAGTATGGCTGCTTTTAAAGCTTTATTGTCAGGGGTTTCCCTCCAGATTGTTTGTGATGCGGTGGGCTGGTCCTTGCCACACACATTTAAGAGGTTCTACGAACTCGACTTTGACTCCCCTACTGGGGCGAAGGTGTTATCGTCTTAGTGTGCACTACAATTTCACACAGACAGTCAATTGTTCTTATGGCGACGTGGGTATTGCGTTCCCACAGCGTTTTGACAGAGCACGAGTTCCCTTGAAAGGGGACGTCTCGGTTACATATGTAACCTTAGTTCCCTGAAGAGGGAATGAGATGCTGCGTCACCCTGCCATACTCCCTGCATGCCCGTGATTGACTTGTTTCAGGCTTTTCAGAAGCTAATACTGTGTAGTTCAGGTGTGCTTTATAGTTTCCTGGTCGATGACATCACCCGCCAATGATGTTCCGTCACTCCACTGGACTGATTCCATATGTGTTCCATCAAAATTCCCATTTTTAACAAGTTAAATTCGCAACTGGAAACATAGCTATTGACAGGTGACGCAATGAGGAGGGGCATTACACTGGTTAAAATGATGAATTTCTCTGGATTTAAACTTGGTTGAAAACATTTGGGATAATGTAAGTACACAAGTGAACAGAATATAACACTATGCCAGTGGTTTAAAAGTTTTAAATGCATGCTGAGACTTCTGCGCTCTAAAGACGGTAAATGAACATGATTTACTCTTGTTTAATTAGGAAAAAACAGGCCAACAGATCACAGACTAAACATTTGCATGAACCCAGAGAGAGACAGAGAAAGAAAGAGAGAGAAGATGAGATGCTTTAAAACTGATAATTAGAGATTTCGATCACTCAACCCTGAAGAGTTCACATGTTCTGTGCCTTTATTCAACATCATTTCTATCCATTATCCTCTGAGAAAATCAATACAAAATGGAGAGAAAGCATCTACATTTTTTTAGATGAATAGTCCATCCAAAACTAAAAGGTAATTTGTTCACTTGCATGTCGTTCCAAACCTGCTTGACTTTCTTTATGCAACACAAAATGAGATTAGCACCATGTTTTACAGTAATCTGCACTGTACAGTGAAAATAAACAGTGACCAGGGATGATCAAAAAAGCACAGTAACAGTATATTAACAGTCATGCAATTTAACTGATGTGCTCCTGACAGTTGTGTGTGAAGAACAGACTGAAATTCTTTCAAAATCTCAGTTGTATATGTGCATATTCAGTTAATACATACTGCCAGGTTTGATGTTAAGTTGACAAAAGTTGCATCATATGAACTATATAAGTCTTTTATGGTGTGTTTTTGTCCTTTTTTAGAGTCTCTGGTCACTGTTCACTTTCATTGTATGAACACAATCACTGTATCTGCACTCTTGCACTCAACAGATGACTCAAAATGAATTTGACAGATGGCAAATCCTACAGTTTCCAGGGCCACATCTTTTTGTCATTGTACTGTTATCAGGGTAACAGGTGCAAAACACAGGTGTGACAAAACAGGTAGATGATCTTAAAGGTCAAAGGGCATCCAGGGTTAAAGTCCTGCTGCTACTTCTCTGAATGCAATAATGTCCCCATATGGTGTTATAAGAACACACGCACAGACACAGACACAGACACACACACACACACACACACACACACACACACACACACACACACACACACACACACACACACACACACACAAAAATGAACTAAAATGAACTAAAATATTTTAAACTGTAAAATTTGTCTAAAGTCTAAACTAAAAACTAATTTATTCCTGTGATGCAAAGCTGAATTTTCAGAAATCATTCTAATATGCTGATTTGCAGCTCAAGAATCATTTCTGATTATTATCAGTGTTGCTGTTGTGCTGCTTCATATGTTTTGTGGAAACTGTGATCTATTTTCTCAGGATTCTTTGATGAATAGAATGTTCAAAAGTACAGCATTTATTTAATATAGAACTCTTACATTATAAATCTCTTTGCTGTCACTTTTGATCAATTTAACGCATCCTTGCTGGATAAAAGTATACATTTCTTTAAAAAACAAAATGTAACCAAATACACAGAAACCTGATTTTTACGGTATAATGTAAAAAGTCAACTGCATTTGTTTTTGGTTTTTTTTACTGCATTGAACTGGTGACACTGTTTTCCTGACATCATCACTTTTCTCTTGTGTGTATTCTGGTAATCAGATAACATTACTTTCGTATGGATTACTATTCTGATTTCATACTACATTTTTAAAGTCCTCCAGCAGATATGGTCTTCAGTTCCCCAAACGTTGTGAAAGGTTCTTCTGCAGACAGATGGCAGAGTTAATTTGCTCTTATCGGAGGGGCTTTGACATACCGCTGCAGAGATTTAATTCCTGATGGAGGTCCGTCATTCTGGCATGTTTGCGTTTCTGTGCCTGGAGCTCTGCTTAATTAAAATGAAACTGGGAATCTGGTTAAAAGAATTAATCTCTTTAACGGAGCAGTTTCTGTAAATGCAAATCAAGCATGCGAGTGTGTGCGTGTGCATCCTGGGTAGAGGCATATGTTGAGTGGGTGTTGTTGTCAATGATTCAAAAAAACCTCTTTCTCTATCTCGAGGCTCAGGAACTCATCCAGACTCTGAAACAGGAGCAGGAGGAACGTGTGAACATGTAGTGGACAGTGTGCTCATGCTGTTCACAGCTGGTGGGTGGAAAGTGGATGAACGAATGGTTCAGAGAGTGATGAACTCGAGAAAAACTGAGATCTTCAGTGATTCATCTACTGCCAGAGTGAAGGATTATGGGTGTTTCACGGTGGAACACAAATCAGCAGGTTAGAAAAGACAAGTGGATCAAACAGAGAAGCTCAACCACAAACACCAAAACCAACACATGACCACAAACACCCAAACTCTTTCAAACTCAAACTATTTCTGTTAAAACGTCTTTAAACTCAGAATGTGATTTCTGCACTTTAGAAAATGATTTTATGAAGAATGAAATGAAGAAATCCATGCAGTCTCCCAAAAGCCCCAGTGCATTCATTACCAAGCTTTCCTTCCAATAGCTTATATTTCAATTAGTTATGTGCAATTAATATAATATTATGATGTTTGGATAATGGTTATTTCTTGTTCCTGTACAGCTCAACTACCAAAAAAGAAACCCTAATATACACAACTGCAAACTCTTTAGAAAGACATTCTTAATATTTCATCAGCTGAACGACTAACATCAAAATATAGGCCTATAGAAGTACAACTCTTTAGTTGTGCTAACGCTCATGCTTTATTAAATTTATTCCATTCCCAGTAGGAAATATGAAGGAAGTGGACTGGAATTTATTAGTTTTGAAAGCATCTTCAGTGCATTTGAGTTTTAGGGGTTGATAATCTGAACAGAATAAAATGACACAGTCCACAATATTACAAACACACACTTATACAATAACACACACACACACACACACACACACACACGCAGTCAATAGCACAGCATTTTTTGTGTTATTTAAAGGGCACGTTAGTAATATGCGCTTATAGGCGGGTGCACAACACGTGTACACTCTGCTTATTACACATAGCAGAACATGCAAACACAAACATGCCAAACATGCACAAACATGCCAAATATTAAAATAAAAGGATTTCCCTTTGAAGAAGCATTTAGTTTTTCTGTTCACAAATTCCGCCATGTAAATAGCGAATCCGCCATGGTGCGAGCACAACTGGCTTTTAAAGGGAATGGGAGATGAGACTCTGATTGGAGGTTCATCTACCATTACTCTACCAGAGGTCATAGATCCTCTTCTTAATATCATTAACTCATCTTTGTTATTAGGATATGTACCGAAAACTTTTAAGTTGGCTATTATCAAACCACTTATTAAAAAACCTCAACTTGATCCTACAGAATTAGTCAATTACAGGCCGATCTCAAATCTACCCTTCCTGTCAAAAATACTGGAAAAGGCAATTATGTTCCTTTTTAGAAAGAAATGGTATCTGTGAGGATTTCCAGTCAGGATTTAGACCGTATCATAGTACTGAGACTGCTCTCATCAGAGTTACAAATTATTTACTCTTATCATCCAATCGTGGTTGTATCTCTCTATTAGTGTTACTCGATCTCAGCGCTGCATTCGATACTATCGACCACAACATTCTTTTGAATAGACTCGAAAATTATGTTGGCATTAGTGGAACTGCATTGGCATGGTTTAAATCATACTTATCTGACCGTTATCAGTTTGTAGCAGTAAATGAAGAGATGTCACACCGATCACAAGTTCAGTATGGAGTACCGCAGGGCTCAGTGCTAGGACCGTTGCTCTTCACCCTGTACATGCTACCACTGGGAGATATCATTAGGAAGCATGGCATTAGTTTTCACTGTTATGCTGACGATACTCAGCTCTATATTTCTTCACACCCTGACGAAACTTACCAATTCACTAGATTAACGAAATGCATAGCTGATATAAAACATTGGATGTCTAGTAATTTCCTGCAACTTAATTCAGAAAAAAAATAATTTTTAATTATTGGACAAAAAAACTCTGCAAGTAGTAACCTAGAATACTGTCTAACACTCAATGGCTGCTCTGTCAAGTCCTCGTCGTCAGTTAGGAACCTGGGTGTGCTCTTTGATACCAATCTTTCATTTGAAAGCCACATTTCTAACATCTGTAAAACTGCATTCTACCATCTTAAAAATATATCTAAATTACGGCACATCCTTTCGATGCAAAATGCTGAACAGTTAATTCATGCGTTCATGACCTCAAGGCTAGATTACTGTATTGATTTACTGGGTGGTTGCCCTGCTCGCTTAATAAACAAACTCCAGCTGGTCCAAAACGCAGCAGCTCGAGCTCTTACTAGAACAAGGAAGTATGATCATATTAGCCCGGTTCTGTCAACACTGTACTGGCTCCCTATTAAACATTGTATACATTTTTAAATATTGCTTATTATTTACAAAGCACTAAATGGTTTAGCTCCCCAGTACTTGAGCGAACTCTTAACGCATTATACTCCATCACGTCTATTGCGGTCTCAAAACTCTGGCCAGTTGATAATACCTAGAATATCAAAATCAACTGCAGGCGGTCGATCCTTTTCCTATTTAGCGCCTAAACTCTGGAACAGTCTTCCTAGCATTGTTCGGGAAGCAGACACACTCTGTCAGTTTAAATCTAGACTAAAAACACATTTCTATTATTCAAATCAGTAAATGATTGTTAGGCTGCATTAACTAGGTCAGCCGGAACCGGGAACACTTCCCATAACACCTGATGTACTCGTTACATCATAAGAAGAATGGCATCTATGCTAATGTTAGTCTCTCTGTTTATCCCGAGGTTTACTGCAGTCAGCCGGATCCGGGCCGTATCCAGATCAGATGGTGGACCAGCGCCTGGACATGACCAACGCATCCCTGAAATGTCTGCAGAGAGCATGTCAAATAAACCCCCCACGTAAATGCTGCATCGACATGACATCCTCATTAAACCCGTCTTCGGCGTGACGACTCCAATCTTTCGAATAATCTTACGAATATCTATTTACCTAATATGAATTAAGACCTGAAATGTTGCCAGAATTATAATCATACACTGTTTGTTCGTCGGCCAGAGGAGAACTGGCACCCCGACTGAGCCTGGTTTCTCCCAAGGTTTTTTTCTCCATTCTGACCCTGAAGGAGTTTTGGTTCCTTGCCACCGTTGCCTCTGGCTTTTGGCTTGCTCAGTTGGGGACACCTAAATTTCAACTATATTACCGATCTGCCCGCACTGACACTATATGATACTTGAAATTAGCTAGATAACATCACCGTTTCACCAGAACGGCTGTACAAATTCTGTTGCATTATTTTCCTGTTAACAATGTGAAGCTGCTTTGAAACAATTGGACTTGTTAAAAGCGATATATAAATAAAGGTGATTTGATTTGATTTAATTTACTCTTATAGGTTTGCCGAAATCGTTGTAGAAGGCATTAGATAGGCTTGACCAGAGTCAAATACTGCCTTGCTTGAGTAGGAAATAACTTAAACTTTTAGTCACAATGGTGTTGACTTGTATTGTTCCCGGGGTCCCAGGTTGCTCCGGGTTGAATTCAAAGTGTAAATGTTTAATAGGAGTTATTTTCAGTTTCCAGTGAAGGTGGAAGTACATTGTAGGCAGTAGCTAAAGGCTGTAAAGAATATAGAGAGAACACAGTGTAGGAATTGAGGGCACAACAAACACAAATGAATCTTCCAGATGAGTTGTTCAAACATAATTCCACACAAAACCCAACTCAACACTCCAGACCCTCAAAATCAATCATCTATCACCAGGAAAGACGAGGCACCAGTCAGTCGGCATCAAGTGACATAAAAAAAATTAAAAAAAAATTTAAAAAAAAACAGCACTAAATATTTATAAATACTTTTTTAAAATACTAAATACTTTATTGCTCTGCAAACTTTGGCAACTCTGAGCAACACCAAAGATAACAACAGACTTTGTTTGATCTCCACGACAAAAAGTCAAACTAGATCCCTGCTGTTTCAATGACCTTTAAATGAACTCCGAGTGACACGGTTAAATCCACAGGAAAAACCTACAGAAACTGTTGTCACGTACAAACTGCATCAAATCACAAAATCATTGATAGTCGGACTTGCATTCAAGCAGCCTTCGACTGCATAATTCTATATCATGTCTATAACCAATACACGTGACCATTATGCATATAAAACCATTATGCATGTTCCTTTCTTGGTATCTTTTTGTTTGTTTGTTTGTTTGTTTATATTTCAAAAGATGGTTTGATAGAATTTTGTCTAGAATGTATCGTCTTCTTATAATAAGAAATCATGTCTAATAGTATTCTGCTTAAGAGCGTGAAGTTAGGAGACCAGAGATAACAGATCATTTACGGTAAAGGTGGGGACACAGTCAACCCTGAACCAAGATGATCCCTAATTGGCTAGAACCCATCACGGAGGATGGGCAAATATTTGAGTATTAATCTCAGAACACGAACAAAGGTTCAGTCTACTAAAAAAAAACATTGAAGTCAGTCTAAAAGGAGAGTCCAAATTGGTCAGACGACAGAGATCGAGACCGGTCAGGGGCAGACCAAGATCTGAGAAAATGGGTTAACGATTTAATTTCAAGCCATCTGAATACTCACGTCTCACTTTCCTTTCTTTTACTTAAGTTTATTTTCTTTCCGTTGAGTCTCGTGTTCCAATTTAAATTTTGCCTCAAAGTATCTCTCAACAAATCTACAGCGAGCGCGCTTCAACTTCAAACAACACCCATGAGACTTTCCATTCAGCCGCCAACATGCCACGTGATTGGCTTCCCAAGACATCCATCAAAGACAGGCAAGACCTTCAGCGAATCACTGAACCTGGGAAACCCCTCCAGCCAGGACCGAAAGGGAATTCCACAAAGACGACACTAGACACAAACGCAAGTAACCTCCAGATTCTAAACTGAACTGGTGCAATGATATCAAAGTGAATAATCCCGCCTAAGAAACGATAGGAGGGTTAAGTTAATGATTGATGGTTCATTCAGGTCATGTGTTACAAATGCATATATTGCTATAAACTTGGGATTTCATCATTTGGGATTCACTCATTTTTTCCTCACTTTCTTCCTTTTTGCAACGTGTTTGAATGTGTGTGTGCATGTGTTTGTGTTAGATATTAGTTTTACATGTTAGAGTAATCAATAAAGTTTAATTTGTATTTAAAGATAAGTGTTCTTGTGTTATGTGCTTACGAATTTAATATCTTAAACTGCTGATCTAAATTACCTGGCTGTTAAATAGTGTTTCACTATTGTTTGGATATTAATATCCACTGCAGAGTTGATAGTTACGGCCTGTTCAAATGAACGCTGGATGAGTCATTTGCTCGGCCGTAAAATAGACTCTTTCAAAATTCCCTATGAATTAATTAATTCATTCATTTGAGCTAAATAGACTTGTTTCCCTTATACAGAGTTCTTACAACAGCGACGGATCTGAAAAAACTCAGTGTTTGTAGTCAACATTTCAAACTGGATGACCACAAACACAGCGTTTTATGCCAAACAGAGGGGAAAACCTGAAAGAAACTGCTGTTCTGTCAGTTCTACCCCCGAAGCAAAACACCATTGCGTACAGGTATGAAAGATATTCCCATAGTGTTCCGACAAAGTATGATCAGTGATAAACCTACTCAATAACTGTTCTGTTAATAACTCTCTGTTGATCTGACTGCGAGGATACAAAACGCGGAAGTATGATCTGTAGTTTTCACAAAAGTCCTGGAGCTGTCAAAGGCATTTTGCATCATCCAGTGGACTTTTACGCTTTGGAATTTTTGGCCCAGGTAACAAAGAAACTGTGAACATAGTTAATTTACATACTACTGACATTATAACAATACAAAGCAAATCAATGAACTTACACTTTAAAATCATGATTTTCTGTAAAACAGCTTTTAAACAATGTGTATTGTGAAAAGCGTTATAAGAATACATTTGCCTTGACAATTACTGGAAGCATCTGCAGGCCACATGTATGAGTCAAGGTTTAATCTAAGAGAGTCTGATTAATTAACTGGATTGCAGTCAAAGACAGAAAAAGAGAGTGTGTGAGCGAATAAAAAAACAGCTCTTACTTCTCTTATCATCTTTCCTCTATCATTACGAGCTGGACTAACAGAGGGAAACACTGATAACGAAGATCATTAATTAATTAGCTGTGCTTTCCTTTTGTCCCTTTTAAGTTTCTTTGTGTTGAACTTTGAGCCTCTTTTACTTCTTTTAATCAAAGTACACAATATTCCTCAGGGCCGCCCGCTAACAGTGTGTTTGAGATTTCATGAAGAACAGAAGAGCACCGTGGCTTTTCTGATGATTCATAAAGTCTGGCAACAATGCAAATTCAGGTTTTTACACACACACACACACACACACACACACACACACACACACACACACACGTGTGTGTGTGTGTGTGTGTGTGTGTGTGTGTAAAAACCTGAAATTTGTGTGATGGGAACATTGAATTATGGGTAATCAGAGTATAAAGTAGGACGTCCAAAGGCACAACACTTCTGTTAAGCAGAAGAGTCACCTTCAACACACACACACACACACACACACACACACACACACACACACACACACATAAATGCAAACTTATCAATGCAAATGTGAAGGATCTCAGGTGGTCTGCTCCACTAAAAGTACTGAAACTTCTGAGATCTGGGAAACAAACCAAGCACCGAATTCACAGCGTCTAGTATTAGTACTAGTATTAAACTTTGCATTTATGCTAAGAGTCAATATGCAATTTACTATAACTAAGACCATTTACCAGACCATTTTCACCTGCTGGACCACAAAACAGCTGAAAAAATTCACAAAAACCACATAGTAAAGGTAGAGCTTTGCACAAGCCTCAAATCTAGGCCCTAGCCCGGCCCTGAGACGCTCAAGCCCTTGTCTGACCCATGTTCGACAGCTTATCAAAATTCTTGGCCCGAGTCAGACTGGAGCCTGTATTTTATTTTTATAAAAAATTTTATCCTCCCTATTACACACTACTGTTGCAGCCATTAAAATAGTTATATTTATTTTCATTTCTTTATTAAGGTAATTTAGTTTTGAGCAGTTTTAAATTAATGTTTTTGTTTTTTAAAGTGACGACCAAGCGACCAGCGGCCGACAGTGAGTTAACCACGTTTGATCAATTTTGCCGTTATGCAGTTTGTCTTACCTTACACCTCTCCGCAAAACGAATATAAATGTGATCTTCAATTCCCGCGCTATATGCAAATTTAAAGTTAACGTCAACGAAAGCAACAGATATGAGCTGCATTTTATTTAACATCAGCTAATTTCAAGATCAAAGACTGCAATAGGAGAAAGAGCGACCTAAACACTGGTAAGATCATTTAGTCTCATTAGTTTTAATGAAGATGATTGTGTTTTTGAGCCTCAGAGACTTACTTTCAGTTTCACTTGCGGCAGTTTGCATGTTGGCATGCTTTAGAGATACTAATTTGTGGCAATGCATGTAGAAGTAGCGCCGTCGTATCTGGCTACAACATGTCATATATAGCCTATAACGCTCTCACACGTTTATTTTTTAACAATTTGCCAGGAAATTTACACATGTGATTTAAACAATCAGATGCATTTACACCTGTCCAGTTTGGTCTGAAATGCGTCCCAGACCACCTTCTGATTTAAATCCATCTAGAAAGAATTTCGAAAGGCATTTACTCCTGGTCTTTTCACAATCGGATAGATATCTGACCAGAGAAAATGAATGAAGTGACCAGGTGTAAAGGCCATAACTCTTGGCAAAAGAAGGAAAGGCCTAAAACAGGCCCGAAGCCTGTATGAGGTATGATGTGAAAATTGGCCCGAAGCCTGGCCTTAGGGCGTAAATAAGTAGGGGCCAGTTGGGCTTGTGTTGAAATGCAGGACTCTAAGTAAAGGCCCCAATATACTCTCGATGAAGTACTTTTTCTCTCTTCGCTCAGGGATATAAAGAAGTTCAAAATACTTTTGCCACAATACACTGTTAGCGAACATCCCGATGTTGTCCACACTGCTAAGAGCGCTTTCCTCTCAATAAAAAAAAATAAACACTGATCATAGTGATGAGCATACAGTATGTTTGCACAAGCTCCACAACTGAGCCTTCGCAAAAGACCCACCCCCACCTTAGTTACTGTTGCTACGTCCGACAAGCCATGGCGCTCGCATGCCACACATCATGCTCTCACGCTGTGAAAAATACATCACGAAGCAAAGAGGACACTGACAACGTGCCGAAAGACAAGACAGAGCTGATTAGTTTTGATATGTAACAGTCTCAGCTTTCAAGTTTCTTAATTTTTTTAAAGAAATTGGAACAATAAATACCGTTTTGTGGCTATAATGTATGGTAGCAGATCACTTGAGGGCTTCAGTTCAAGCGGCACGTGAACTGATCATCTCTTCCTACTAGCTATAGCACACAACATAGCACAAACATGAATGAACATCAGAAGGTGTGTTGCTTATTAAACTGCAGAATGACATCAACTATACACCATTTTTCAATTTCAAGTCCACTGACGTTAATCTGCAAACTCTACTTTCTGGTTTGTTTGCTGGACAAAATGGTAAATTCTGCGTTATGACTGGTCAGAGAGCCTGTTAATCAAACTCCGAGGAAAGGGTGAATTCAGTACTTCAGTCAAGTCACATAACATTTATTAATATAGCATATTACTTTATACAATTTGCAATGTTAATTGTAATATTAATTCCAATATTAACTAATGGGTTTTTTTAAATCATAAGTTGTATGTGTTAATATCTAACAACTGTATTTATATTAATTAACATTAATAAAGTTTAACAAATGCTGTAAAAACATATTGCTCATTGTTGGATAATTTTTGCTAATGAATTAACTAATGAGATCTTATTGTGAACAACTGAAATCAGAAATCATGATGACATCACAATAATGAGCTCATTAACTACGGTTGCTCATCTCACAACAAAGTCTTAAAAGGTACAGTATAGTTAGATCGAGGATGGAAAATGATAGAAATTACAACTGATTAGGTGCAACAACAAAAAAAAACCCATCAGAAGCACACAAGCTGACAGAACTAAATGGACGCAGACGAAAACAACAAACAGCACTGAATAATGTATTTATCATCTCCTAATGCGGCGTACAGATGAGAAATATGTTTTCATCACGTAAACCTGCCTGAGAGAGCTATTGATATGTCTGACCTTTAAAATGAAGTGTTTACGAGTAAGAGAGAGTCAAACACTCCAGTGACATTTATTCTGATGTATTAAAACCATCATATTAATGCCCGACAGGTGCATCTGAGATTCAGGGGGAATTAGATGATTTCCTGAATGTTCTGCAGGGTTGTGAAGAGCCCGTTCACATTTGTGTTTGATGCACTGATGAGCTACTGAAGCCATTCGTTTTCAAGTTTAAGTTCATAAATGGTTGTTTATTATAAATACAAATTAAAGGAATAAATGAAATCTCCACACACAAAAAAACAAACAAACAAACAAACAGGGGAAATACACACTATATTGCCAAAAGTATTGGGCCACCCCTCCAAATCATTGAATTCAGGTGTTCCAATCACTTCCATGGCCACAGATGTATAAAATCAAGAACTTAGGCATGCAGACGCTTCTACAAACATTTGTGAAGGAATGGGTCACTCTCAGGAGCTCAGTGAATTCAAGTGTGGTACCGTGATAGGTTGCCACCTGTGCAATAAGTCCATTTGTGAAATTTCCTCATTAAATAAATATTAAATATTCCACGGTCAACTGTTAGTGGTATTATAACAAAGTGGAAGCAATTGGGAACAACAGCAACTCAGCCACGAAGTGGTAGGCCATGTAAAATCACAGAGCGGGGTCAGCACATGCTGAGGGTCACAGTGCGCCGAAGTCGCCAATTTTCTGCAGAGTCAATAGCTACAGACCTCCAAACTTCATGTGGCCTTCAGATTAGCTCAAGAACAGTGCATAGAGAGCTTCATGGAATGGGTTTCCATGGCCGAGTAGCTCATCCAAGCCTTACATCACCAAGTGCAATGCAAAGCGTCGGATGAAGTGGTGTAAAGTACGCCAACACTGGACTCTAGAGCAATCTTCTCTGGAGTGACCAATCACGCTTCTCTGTCTGGCCGATGGACGAGTCTGGGTTTGGCGGTTGCCAGGAGAACGGTACTTGCCTGACTGCATTGTGCCAAGTGTAAAGTTTGGTGGAGGGGGGATTATGGTGTGGGTTGTTTTTCAGGGGTTGGGCTTGGCCTCTTAGTTCCAGTGAAAGGAACTCTTAATGCTTCAGCATACCAAGACATTTTGGACAATTTCATGCTCCCAACTTTGATGACCCCTTCCTGTTCCAACATGACTGCGCACCAGTGCACAAAGCGTCGGTCCATAAAGACATGGATGAGCGAGTTTGGTGTGGAGGAACTTGACTGGCCTGCTCAGAGTCCTGACCTCAAACCGATAGAACACCTTTGGAATTAATTTGAGCGGAGACTGTGAGCCAGGCCTTCTCGTCCAACATCAGTGCCTGACCTCACAATTGCCCTATGAAGAATGGTCCAAAATTCCCATAAACACACTCCTAAACCCCGTGGAATGTCTTCCCAGAAGAGTTGAAGCTGTTATAGCTACAAAAGGTGGGCCAACGGATTAAGAATGGGATCATTAAAGTTAAGGTTAAATTAATGTAAAGGCAGGCGTCCCAAAACTTTTGGCAACATAGTGTATATTCATTCTCAGTTTGAAATTGATACCTTTGTTCAGCAAGGATGAACTAAATTGATCAAAAGTGACAGTAATGACATTTATAATGTTACAAAAGTTTTCCATTTCGAATAAATGCTGTTTTTTCAAACTTTCTATTAAATCAAAAAATTATATCACCATTAAAACATCTTACATACCCCAGTCTTCTAAATGGTAGAGCAAGTCCAAAATCCTATAATATCCAGTATAGTATAATGCATGCATGTATGTATGTATGTATGTGTGTGTGTGTGTGTGTGTGTATATATATATATATAAATAAAATAACAGACCTTCTGAAATATGCTCTGGTCAGTTACAAGAGCTTGTGGCGGAGCTTCAAGAGCTCGAGTTAGCAGCTCCGATTACCTCACACAGACATAAACTGAAAATGTCAGAAACTGTTCCGCTTTTTATGTTCAAACCGGAGTTGGACAATGATGGAGAGACTCAAGAAGTGACAATATGTAGAATTCAACAGGACGTTTCTGAATGATTAGTTGATGAATTCATGTAGCTGATGTGGAGTTCACTATCTTCAAGTCGTTGATTAGTATATTCTGTCATGATAATCTATAAATCGCTCATGTGGGAACTGTTGTAAGATGCCTTCAGAGCCAGAGAATATCTGCTGCATGAAGATAGAACAGGTATAGTTTAGTTTAATTGTGGTTATAACTTATGTTGTCATCTTGCTTTTATGACATGCTATTGCATTTGTGTAACATACTGTTTTGCAATAAATGTGAAAACAGCAGACAGCTTGAGCAGACTCCCAAATGTGTTCTATTACAGCAAATCTTCCTCTTCTCAACATGGCCTCACCCCCTTTGTTGTGTGTTCCCGGGGGCAGGGTTTATGTAAATTTCAGGGTTAGTGATGTCACTAATTCGGGAGGAACCAGCTGTTTGTTGTAGTCCTTAAAAAGTGATTTCTTTAAAAGAAAATATCTCCCTTTGCTTTGAACTTTGAGCTTCGTAACTTTGCAGATGTTGTTTATGCTCAAACAGCAACATTACACACTAACTAAAGTTAAAAAGTGAAATCATAACTAAGGACACCTTTAAGCAACTGGCTTTGATTAGGGATTTTACAAGACTATGGAAAACTAATTAGCAATTCAAATAATATGCTAAAAAAGACATTTTGTAGGAAAAAATTCAATTTTTCGGGAGATGATTCCTTGTGTTCAGTTAATTGTAATTTTATGATGAAAGGAAATACTGTAACAAATGTGATTTACATCTATTTTATCCAACATATGAAGACATATGATGGGAAGATGAAGATATTCTGTATAACAAAATGACCTAGAAACACAAGGATCACTGACACACAGATTTCGGTGGATGTAATTTTCGACTGAAAGGCTCATATTGCTGTTTTTCCTCTACGGCCCAATGAAGAAAGATGAGCGTGTGTGTGTTGTATTATATTGCAGTGTAAAGCGTGAAAAATGATTCTTCAAAACATAATGAGCGAGTGTTGTTCGCACACACACACACACACACACACACACACACACACACACACACACACACACACACACACACACACACACACAGACTTCTCTTTTTCTCTCAGGTGATCCCTCTATTTTTCACTTTTCTCTCCTGCTGTGAGTGAAAAATCTCTTGCGTTTCTCTTCAGATCACATTTCTCCCCATCTCCATCCCTCCTTTCATCCTAACAAACCCATCGCCCATCTACACCCCCTCTGGCTCCATCTGTAATCATCACCTCTTTGTCTCTCCTTTTCAGTATCTCCAGGAATTTCTGTGGCTCGGGCGGTCGAGATCATGGATTTAGTTTCTTGTAAGTCACTTTGGATGAAAGCCTTTGTTAAACACATAAATGTAAATATCCTGTATAGGGTCCCAATAAATCTAAATTAATTTTTTTCATTACAATATATACATATATATATATCTTTTTCTTGTTTTTTTTTTTTTTTTACAAGTTTTAATGTTTATGGATTCTGTTTTAATGGTTTAATGGTTAAACTAAATTTTTGTCATTGGCATGTCTAGTTAATTACAGTGATGAAACTTACATAATTTAACAATTACATTTAAGAAAATGTAATTTTAGGGCCTATGAAATCCATTGTGTTTTCTGGGTCCCATTTTAATTGTTTATCTAAATTTTATTGATTAAAAATCATGTCTAATCAATTGATGTAATGGTTATGCTCCGATATGTCCTGTTTTAGTTTAGTTTGCTCTCTTTCCATTTTCCTTACGGTGTTGGTACACTACAGTGGCAAAACTTTGCTCAGTGCCGCTGACAACACTAAAACGCCTCCGCTTTGGGGTGTGTCTGTAGCGAGTGTGTTTAGTCCAAGATTTTTTCAACACACAGGCAATATAATCATCAGAGATGCACACGATTACATTTGGAAATAGACACATTTTCCAAATGCCCCAATTAAAGATATAAAACCCGATTCCCAAAAAGTTGGGACACTGTACAAATTGTGAATAAAAACAGAATGCAATGATGTGGAAGTTTCAAATTTAAAAATTTTATTCAGAATACAACATAGATGACATATCAAATGTTTAAACTGAGAAAATTTATCATTTTAAGGGAAAAATAAGTTGATTTTAAATTTCATGGCATCAACACATCTCAAAAAAGTTGGGACAAGGCCATGTTTCCCACTGTGTGGCATCCCCTCTTCTTTTTCTAACAGTCTGCAAACGTCTGGGGACTGAGGAGACAATGTTGTCCCATTCTTGTCTAATACAGGCTTCTAGTTGTTCAACTGTCTTCTTTGTTGCATCTTCCTCTTTATGATGCGCCAAATGTTTTCTAAGGATGAAAGATCTGGACTGCAGGCTGGCCATTTCAGTACCCGGATCCTTCTTCTACGCAGCCATGATGTTGTAATTGATGTGGTCTGGCATTGTCATGTTGGAAAATGCAAGGTCTTCCCTGAAAGAGATGACGTCTGGATGGGAGCATATGTTGTTCTAGAACTTGGATATACCTTTCAGCATTGATGGTGCCTTTCCAGATGTGTAAGCTGCCTATGCCACATGCACTCATGCAACCCCATACCATCAGAGATGCAGGCTTCTGAACTGAGCGCTGATAACAACTTGGGTTGTCCTTGTCCTCTTTAGTCCGGATGACATCCTGAAGCTTTGCGTTCTGTCCACGTAAGTCCGTAAGGCGCGGAAGGGGCAGAGAAAAGCTAGGGCTGGGTCTGCCTCCTTCGAGGGCAGCGCTTGCAGGTTCACCACCTGGTCCCAGAAGGGAGTGGTGGGAACCTTGGGCACATATCCAGGCCGGGGTCTCAGGATTACGTGAGAGTTACTAGGCCCGAATTCCAGGCACGATTCGTCGACCGAAAATGCCTGGAGGTCCCCTACCCTCTTGATGGAGGCCAATGCAGTCAGGAGTACTGTCTTCAGAGACAGAATTTTTAACTCAGCTGACTGCAAAGGCTCAAAGGGAGGCCTCTGTAGTGCGGTCAGCACCAGAGACAGGTCCCAAGAGGGTATAGAGGGAGGGCGAGGCGGATTCAGTCTTCTCACCCCCTTAAGGAAACTGACCATTAGATTGTGCTTCCCTAAGGACTTTCCGCCTACGAGGTTATGATTGGCGGCGATAGCGGCCACATAAACTTTTAGGGTGGAGGGAGACAGCCTTCGCTCCAACCCGTCTTGTAGGAAGGAAAGCACAGAACTGACTGAACACCTTCGGGGTCTTCTCGGTGAGAAGAGCACCATTCGACGAACAGGTTCCACTTCAACGCATAGAGGCGCTCTAGCAGAAGTAATGGTGTCTACCACAGCTTGTGGCAGACCGCCTAGAACCTCCGCGTCCTGTCCAGGGACCAGACATGGAGTTTCCAGAGGTCCGGACGCGGGTGCCAGAGGGTGCCCCGTCTCTGAGTCAGGAGGTCCTTCCTCAGAGGAATGGGCCAAGGAGGTGCTGTCGCGAGGACTGTTGGGCCAGTACGGCGCGACCAACAGGACTTGCTCCTCGTCCTCCCTGACCTTGCACAGTGTTTGTGCAAGAATGCTCACTGGGGGGGGAACACATATTTGCGTAGGCCCCGGGGCCAGCTGTGTGCCAGTGCATCCGAGCCGAGGGTCCCCTCGGTCAGGGAACAGAACAACTGGCAGTGGGTGGAGTCTGGGGCGCCAAACAGGTCTACCTGCGTGGCCCCAAAGCGACTCCAGATCAGCTGGAACACCTGGGGATGGAGTCTCCACTCTCCCAGGAGCATTGGCTGTCGTGAGAGCTCGTCGGCCGCACGATTGAGCAGGCCCGGAATATGAATGGCACGAAGCGACCTCAGATGCTTCTGACTCCATAGGAGGAGATGGCGGGCGAGTTGTGACATGCGACGGGAGTGTAGACCACCCTGTTTGTTGATGTACACAACGGTCGCAGTGCTGTCCGTACGGACCAGAACATGCTTGCCTCTGAGCGGCGTTTTGAAGCGGCTGAGTACAAGACGAACTGCTAACAACTCCAGGCAATTGATATGCCATTGCAGTTTGGGCCCCGTCCACAGACCCGATACTGCAAGCCCGTTGTACGTGGCACCCCAGCCGGTGGATGAGGCATCCGTGGAGACAACAACATGCCTGGACACTTGTTCTAGAGGCACTCCTGCCCATAGAAATGAAGGGTCCGACCACGGGCTGAAGGTTTGGCGGCATCTCGGCGTCACTTGGACACGGAGAGTTCCGCTGCACCACACCCATCTCGGGACTCGGTCGTGGAGCCAGCGTTGAAGCGGTCTCATATGAAGCAATCCCAGTGGCGTTACTGCGGCTGCGGATACCATATGCCCCAGGAGCCTCTGAAAATGTTTCAGTGGTACCGCTATCCTGCGTTTGAACGAATTCACGCAGTTCAACACTGACTGGACACGCTCCGAGTTTCTGCGACCGAGTCTATCTCCATCCCGATAAAAGAGATCCTCTGCAAGGGGCAGAGTTTGCTCTTCTCCCAGTTGACCTGAAGCCCCAACTGGCAAAGGTGACGGAGCACCATGTCCCTGTGTTCGCACAACTGCTCTTGCGACTGGGCAAGGATCAGACAGTCGTCGAGGTAGTTGAGAATACGAACACCACGCTCCCTCATGGGAGCAATGGCCGCCTCCACGACTTTCGTGAAGAAACGGGGTGACAGGGCCAGCCCGAAGGGTAGGACTTTGTACTGATATGCTCGTCCGTCGAATGCAAAGCGTAGGAACGGTCTGTGTCGAGGGAGAATCGAGACATGAAAGTACCCGTCCTTCAGGTCGATCGCTGCAAACCAATCTTGGGGACGGACGCACCTGAAGATGTGTTTCTGCGTTAACATCCTGAACGGCAGCCTGTGAAGGGACTGGTTCAGAACTCGCAGATCCAAGATCGGTCGTAACCCGCCGCTTTTCTTGGGCACAATGAAGTACGGGCTCCCAGGAACCGTGCAAGCAGGACCAACGGCACCACAGACGTGCCCGCAGCGGGCAGCGCAGCAGCATGCAGGGACCCGACACGGGCGGCATGGTAGCGGCCCAAAGTGGGGTCTGAGTGTGTTGTGCAACACCTACCTGCTTCCGCTGAGGGGGCACGCGAGTGTGGGGAGGCCCCCTGCTGCCGATAAGAGAGGCGTCTGAGGGTGACAAGGCATGGAAGCGTCAAACACCGCAGAGCAAGCTCTCTTGGCACCCAGAGATTTCGGAAACTGCTCTTTTATTGACAATTTGGGTGCCGCTAGCACTGGGGCTAGCGCCGGAACAGGATGGTACAATATTGCCCCCCGGCCCTCCTCCGGGGGGAGAGGTGCTGCGGCCATCTCCCGAAGAGCAGTCTCCTCCATCCCTGGGTGGCCCGTCTCAGGGTCTCTTGCGATGGGGCTTGCCACCTGGCTTGGCAGCGGTCTGAGCGGGCTGGACGTCCTTCCCACGGCCGGCTCCACGGGAGTGGGGGCGGCGGACATCCTCAGCGATGAGCAGGTGGAGGTGCTGCGGCTGGTGGTGGGGTGGAGGCAGCAGCTGACCGCCGGGGCAGGATGTGTTTTATGGCCTCCTTCTGCTTTTGGGCGGCCGAGAACTGCTGGGCAAAGCTCTCGACCATGTCGCCGAACAACCCGGCCAGGGAGATGGGGGAGTCCAGGAACCGATTTTTATCGGTCTCCCTCATGTCGGCCAGGTTGAGCCAGAGATGTCGCTCCTGGACCACTAGAGTGGACATCGCCTGGCCAATAGAATGGGCGGTGACCTTCCGGATGGCGACGGACCTCCGGAGTCCCTGAAGTGATCACAATTCGTCGGTGACGTCCGACGTACATCGAACGTGACCGACTGAAAGGGAACGCCTGCACTTCTGGATCATGTTTAGATATGGCTTCTTTTTTTGACCTATTGAGTTTTAGCTGGCAACGGTGAATGGCACGGTGGATTGTGTTCTCCGACAATGTTGCACTGTGCAACTGTATTATGCACTGTAGCTGATGATAACTTCAAACTCTTTGCAATTTTTCTCTGAGAAACTCCTTTCTGATATTGCTCCACTATTTTTGGCCGCAGCATTGGGCGAATTGGTGACCCTCTCAGCCCATCTTGACTTCTGAGAGACACTGCCACTCTGAGAGGCTCTTTTTATACCCAATCATGTTGCCAATTGACCTAATAAGTTGCAGATTCTTCCTGCACCTGTTCCTTATATGTACATTTAACTTTTCTGGCCTCTTATTGCCACCTGTCCCAACTTTTTTGGAATGTGTAGCTCTCATGAAATCCAAAATGAGCCAATATTTGGCATGACATTTCAAAATTTCACTTTCAACATTTGATATGTTATCTATATTCTATTATGAATAAAATATAAGTTTATGAGATATGTAAATTATTTTGTTCCTTTTTTATTCACAATTTTTACAGTGTCCCAACTTTTTTGGAATCGGGTTTGTATCTTGTTAGTTTTATAAACTTTTGTAAACCCAGCCAGTATAATTACAATAAAAGCATCCAAACTATATGTATATATACATATATATCAACTGTGAAACGTCCAATGTGTAAACAATAAGATTTACACACTAAACTCCAGCACAATCTTCATATTTTAATGCTTAAGACAGACATAACTACCTGAACCTCACAGTGATTGGCTGCCAACCACATTTTTCTCTTGATATTTGCATAAAGTCGAGAACTGCCCAACCTTTTGATGCTCTCGGCGCTTTTCAGCTCTCAGCGCTTTCTCCGGTCTGATGTCAATCCCACAATGCACCGCGCAAACGTGAAGCTCAATTTCCCAGGGAAATGAATTGAAAGCACTCGCTCTGCATGCTCCGCACCAGTGGGCACGCGCTGTTAGTTTCCCTAGCTGTTAATTAGTTCCCACACACCTATTTCTGCTCTACTCATTATCTCCCTGCTTTATATACATTATTCAGTTTCTTCAGTTTCTTTGTCCGCTATTATTGATGTTGATGTATAGTTGTGGTTCTGATACTTCTGTTTTCTCCTTGCTTAATAGAGGACTCTTTACTTATCTTTGATTCGTGATACACGTTCATCTACACGTGACAATTGAATTCATGAAACTTTAACAATTTAAGGCGAGACACTACAGGTGAATAGGGATTTTTTTTTAATTACAAGATAACACTGTGAAACTTCTCCAGTTTATTACTGGCATAAACATAAGAAAAAATTTATTACAAGTTTTGTGTAAATTTATGTTTTAATATGCTAATGAGGCCTTATATACTTAAATATATGCTCATTTGCATATATTTCCAAAATCAAAATCTGGAAATTGGAAAGGAACAGGTTTAAAATTCTTGGTTCTATTTGTTGACATATTAGATTCTGGATATCTTATTTTGTGTGGAGGGTGCTCTGGGAGTACGGGGTCCGGGGCCCCTTGCTTAGGGCTGTTTGGTCCCTGTACGACCGGAGCAGGAGCTTGGTCCGCATTGCCGGCAGCAAGTCGGACTTGTTCCCAGTGCATGTTGGATTCCGGTAGGGCTGCCCTTTGTCACCGGTTCTGTTCATAATTTTTATGGACAGAATTTCTAGGTGCAGCCAAGGTCCGGAGGGCGTCCAGTTTGGGAACCACATGATTTCGTTGCTGCTTTTTGCGGATGACGTTGTCATGTTGGCCTCCTCAGACCAGGACCTTCAGCGTGCACTGGGGCGGTTTGCAGCAGAGTGTGAAGCGGCCGGGATGAGAATCAGCACCTCCAAATCCGAGGCCATGGTTCTCAGTCGGAAAAGGGTTCTCAGTTTCTGCCTCAGGTGGAGGAGTTCAGGTATCTTGTTCACGAGTGAGGGCAGGATGGAACGGGAGATTGACAGACGGATCGGTGCAGCTTCTGCAGTAATGCGGTCGATGTACCGGTCTGTCGTGGTAAAGAAGGAGCTGAGCTATAAGGCGAAGCTCTCGATTTACCGGTCAATCTACGTTCCTACTCTCACCTATGGTCATGAGCTGTGGGTCATGACCGAAAGGACAAGATCCTGGATACAGGCGGCCGAAATGAGCTTTCTCCGCAGGGTTGCTGGGCGCTCCCTTAGAGATAGGGTGAGGAGCTCAGTTACTCGGGAGGAGCTCAGAGTAGAGCCGTTGCTCCTCCACATCGAGAGGAGCCAGTTGAGGTGGCTCGGGCATCTATTTCGGATGCCTCCTGGACGCCTTCCCGGGGAGGTGTTCCGGGCATGTCCCACCGGGAGGAGGCCCCGGGATGGATGGATGGATGGATGGATGGATGGATGGATATCTTATTTTGTGCTTTAGTAAATTAGAGAATACTGACAATAGCCTTTAAAAAAAAATCCATTTTTGGAGTTGTTTTTTGGAGTAAAAGGACTCAACTCAGGATAAGAATGATATATCAACAAATCCCTCTGTAAAAGCCTTCAGAATATAGTTAAGTATACGACCGGAAAAGTTGGTGCTTATAGGTGCTACTGAAGTGGATATATCTGACTCTGAGTGTGAGAAAAAACTCATTTTGAGAAACGGCCTTTAAAGTTTTATATTGTATAATTGCATAAATTTCTATTGAAACCCCCAACCTACAAACTAAATATATATTCAGTTCATTAATATCAGTAGTGTATAATATTTAAAACACATGGAAATTGATAAATTAATACATTATTAATAGCAATAGCCTTAAGCTGAAGAGAACTACCTTAACAAACACACATAACAACAGTCACAAAAACTGCAAAAACTGTCCCTATTTGTTTGTATGTCCATCTATAACTATTTGAATCTAATTCTGACGGGGTTTCGTCGTCTAATCTGTGGTTGTTTACTTTCTTTTTATCAGCTCTTGCTACTTGGTCTTTTCTGTGAACGTTTATGAGCTGATTTCGGCATGTCTCCATTTCTCTCAGGCGGAGAATACATAAGGAAGCCGCAGCGCGTATCACATAGTGAGAAATTCACATTGATCAATCAGATGTGGTTTTCGACTGAAAACTTTTGCGGTTGGTTAGTTCTACAAAGGAAATTGCCATATTTAGATTAGACAGCGCTGTGTATGAGACTGAGAGCTTTATAATGATCCCAGGCATGACATGTTTCAGTGAATGGAGACGGCACGGGAGCTCACGTTAGAATGCTAACGTTTGATGATTTCGGGTAGAAATCTAAAGGCGCAAGTTGACAAAATATAATGAAATAGCCACTTTAATGTGTAATGTTGACATATTTTTATTTTGACATGAAAGCTTACATGTTAAGGGAGCAAACTGGCCCAAAATTGACCGCTGCATGAAAAAACAGTTTTCACCTGCCGTGTCTCACCTTAATAATTTATAAAAAAATGTTTTACAATAATAGTGTCACAGTTATGTTCAGTTTGTCTTAGTTATCATGGACTTTCAGTTTGTTTTATTTTTGTCATGTGTTTCTTTGAGTCTCCTTGGTTACCGTCATTATTAGTTCATATGTGTCAGCTGTGTGTAGTAATCCTCCTCGTTTGTGTTCACTATTTAAGTTTGTACTTCTCCTGCACTCCTTGTCTGGTCACCATTATGCTTAATGTCACTGTAACTACACTTTCACCGCAGCTGTGCGAGAGTATTCACACTGGAAGTGTTTGTACAGCGTCACAGCAGCATTTTTAACACTTTTTGTGTGAAATCATATTTATTTTGTCCATCAAAAGTGTGCTTTCACTTTAATTGATCGTCTGCAGCGCAGCAAAAATAGGCTCGGCGCCGAAGCCCCCGCTTCACTGCTGCATTGATTTGATATATTTACAAATATATTATCAAAAATGGTCATAATCATATGAAGGCATAACAATTTTACAATTTAATTAATCTTTTAAATGTAAAATGTAAATCAAATGAAAATTATTTTGTGGCAAACAAAACATGGAGAAAATTGTGTGATATTCCTTATAAAATAATAATAATTGAATTAATTGTATGTATGTATATATTCATATATAATTGTATTATAAATATTCACAGACACTAGTTCATATCACAATTTGATTAAATGTACAGCTCTACTTTAGTTTTTTTTTTTTTTTTTACTTTTCAAATTCCATGTCATTCTGCGTTATACAGAATTATAATATATAAATACAGTTATTTATATATTATAAACTGGATTTTGTGTTTTCTGCATCCACATAGACCCATAGTCCTGCCCTCTGTCCCCTATCTTTCTAAAGTACAATGTAGCTCAGCGAGAATCACAGATAATGGACAGGCGCTGATGCCGAGGAATAACTGCTATATCTGAATACAGAACAGGGACACATAAAAGAGAGCAAGATGAAAGTCAGAGATAAAATGACAAAACAAGATGAACATGTCAAATAAAGTGAAAGAGAAGAGGCCATGAGACAATAAAGACGGGAGGAAATTAAAGAAATGGACTTTCAAATGACACATTTTTTTATCAGTCTCTCTCTTTCTGTGGTAATTGCTTCCTGATGTATGCAGCACTTTTCCAATTAAAGATCATGTCAGTGATCTGAAGTCATTAAAATATCATAACGTTCCTACCAGACCGAACCTTCATCTCTGCTCAGATCTCGCAGCATAACTGACAGAGAGACTCTGTTCTGTTGGGGAAGCAAGCCTTTGGGAAATAAGTGCAAACAGGCTAGAGGTCATGAATCTAAACTGTTTTGATAGACTGATGCGTCATCAAAACACAACAAGAGCAAATCTTTATTGCTCAGAGGTTGCTCAGCCAGTGCTCAGGATATATAAATGAACTCATATCATGTAAGTATCAACTACTGACAGATTCAATTTGACTCTGATTCACAAGCTCTTGATTCAATTTGATTCAGATCTTGATTTGATACCGATTCACTTGGATATAAATCAAGTCACCTTTATTTATATAGCGCTTTTTACAAGTCCAGTTGTTTCAAAGCAGCTTCACATTGTTAACAGGAAAATAATGCAACAGAATTTGATTCGGCTGTACAGCCGCTCTGGTGAAAACGGTGATGTTATCCGGCTTATTTCAAGTATCATATAGTGTCAATGCGGGCAGATCGGTAATATAGATGAGATTTAGGTGTCCCCAACTGAGCAAGCCAAAGGCGACGGTGGCAAGGAACCAAAACTCCTTCAGGGCCAGAATGGAGAAAAAAACCTTGGGAGAAACCAGGCTCAGTCGGGGTGCCAGTTCTCCTCTGGCCGACAAACAAACAGTGTGTGATTATAATTCTGGCAACATTTCAGGTCTTAAGTCATATTAGGTAAATAGATATTCGTAAGATTGGAGTCGTCACGCCGGAGACGGGTTTAATGAGGATGTCGTGTCGATGCAGCATTTACGGGGGGGGGAGTTTATTTGACATGCTCTCTGCAGACATTTCAGGGATGCGTTGGTCATGTCCAGGCGCAGGTCCATGCACAGTATATCAGTATATCAATTATCGCTCAAATAAAACTGATTTATTGCTAATTTATTGATCTATAACTGATAGTTAACATTTAAACTGCACATAAGGAAGTTTTTATATTTAATTATTTACAGTGAATACAATTCAGCACTTTTACTTTCTTCACTTTTACCCCTTCTTAAGAGAGAATCAAATGAGTCATCATCCAGTAAGAGTATAGTGATAAAATGAATCAGGAGCAGCTCAGATCATTTGATAAGAAATTAGTTCATATTGAGATCTTTGCTTTCTGACAACTAGTGACATATTTGGTCTCTTTTAGGGGGAAACATCTTAGAGAAGAAAGAAAAAAAATCCAAATCTTGTCACCATTTAATCTCAAGTTAAAAACCTTAGATGTTAAATATATCTCATCTGAGATGTTTCTTTCCTGTGGGTAATAGTACATCTGAACGTCACATTAACTTTGTGTAAACACCATCATGCCTCAATCGCTCTCTCTGTGTGTTTCTATTCCCCCAGAAAACTTGTTCCTGTGATGCCCAGGTTTGTTCCAAAAACACTAAATCCACTATTCACTCTCCCCTCTGGACACACACACACACACACAAACACGCACACACACACACACACACACACAATAACTATAAAAAACTTTTGCATCTGAGTGTTTTTCTTTCTTGAGGCTTTTTCATGTGTCTCTTATGGTTTGTTAAGAAAGGCAGCAAAAATGTTTTGGTGTGTCCAGCTCAAATCCGTTTATTTTTCAGTAGTCTAAACAGCAAAAGCACACCAAATGCCTCTTTCACAAACCCAATCCAAACCACATTCACAGGTCATTTCAAACTCAATGAAAATTAGATTTTTGGAAACGCGTCTATATTTGAGCATCTGATCAGATTTCAAATCATTTTTTAATTTTTTATTATTCAGAGTGTGGCCCGTATGTAACCTTATGAAAAGTGTTCATTAATGACTACAATATTATATTTTATAATATATTTAAATAAAATTACAATAAATTAATATTTCATAGTCATGTTGAATTGGGAAAAAAAAAAAAAAAAAAAAAAAGTGTTAATAATTCTTTCTAAGTAGAGCTATTCAATTCATCTGGAGAAACTTCCTATATTTTTACATAGCGCAATATATATTGCAGAAAAACTAAATATCTCAATGTCAGTCAGTTTTTTCCAATATCGTGCAGAACTAATTATATGTTCACTATATATATGTTTAACTGCTTGTTAATGCATATCAGCCGATAACATGGCAGCAACTCAATGCATGTAGACATGGACGAGAAGATCTGCTGAAGTTCAAACTGAGCATCAGAATGGGGAAGAAAGGTGATTTAAGTGACTTTGAACTTGGCATGGTTGTTATTCCAGATGGGCTGGTCTGTGTATTTCAGAAACTGCTGATCTACTGGGATTTTCACACACAAACATCTCTAGGGTTTACAGAGAATGGGCCAAAAAAGAGAAAATATCAGTTCTGTGGGTGAAAACACCTTGTTGATGCCAGAGTTCAGAAGAGAATGGCCAGACTGGTTCAGCTGATAGAAAGGCAACAGTAACTCTCGAGCATAACAACCGAGCATCTCTGAACGCACAAAATGTCCAACCTTGAAGCAGATCATGGGCTACAGCAGCAGAAGACACACCGGTGCCACTCCTGTCAGCTAAGAACAGGAAACTGAGGCTACAATTCACACAAGCTCAGTAAAACTGTATGCTGACCATTTCCATCCCTTTATGACAGTGTGCCCATCTTCTGATGGCTTCTTCCAGCAGGATAACATGTGTGGCAAGCAGTGCGGGGCTGAGAGCTGTGAGAGAATGGCGTGAGGCCAGTGGCGTGATTGATAATGAGCGTCACCTGTGCAACATATCTTGTATCTCTCACAGAGGATCTTCGGAAGCATAAAAGGAGGAGCGATGACAGTTAAGGACGAAAGAGGACCAGGCCTGGACTTTACATTGTGTTTATCTTTTATTATGTGTGTGCGGCAGTCAAAATACTTCCATTTTGTGTTTATTTGTAATTTAAAGTGGTTTAAATGTTTGCTGGTTCCCGCCTCCTTCTTCCCAGAACAACAAATCTTGCTACAATGCGCATGTCACACAGCTCAAATCATTTCAAACTGGTTTCTTGAACATGACAGTACGTTCTCAAATGGCCTCCACACAGAACAATCAGTCAGAACAAACAGATTTCAGCACCTGTAAAATGACAGTCATGTCTCGTGATTTGGATTTAAAACACAAACTCGATCTGTGTGCAGTGTGTACCAAGCTCTTGTCTTCATTTCTCCAGATTTAATCTCTGTTCAGACAGTTCACGGATCCTTTCAACATCGTAACAAACACGAAATGACTCACCGTTCTTCTCTGTGTGTGGTTTGATGACTTCCTCTCCTGGCAGGCAGGGACACGGACCATCACACTTCACAGAGATGCTCTTGCTAGAGCTGCAGGCCTGGAATTCAAGTTTACACTGTGGAAGAACAGAGAGGATTCTGATTCTGAGTGATGCAGTTGGAGACATGATCACAACCCGACCGTTAAGTTTTATCGCTCATGAAACGATGACATGATTTTAGTTCCTTTGAAGTGAGGTGATTGCGTTCATCAGATCTGATCACACAGAGGCAAAAATCTGGTGTAAAATCTGCGACGTTCTTTGGGATTTAATTAAAGATGATGTCATGATTGGATTAAAAGACTAAAACAGTTTATTAAGTGTAATAAATTATTTTTCCAAAGCAGACTCAATTAAACAAATAGCAGACAGTCCTGCTAATTAATATTGAGACATGAGACCCCTTATGAATTGCTGAAAATGTAAGATTTTGGAATATATTATAATAGAATATTATTGTCATTATTTCTTCTGTAAAGTCTTAAGTCAGCATTTGTGTCCATGTTTAAGCTCAATCTTTGTGTTGAGGATATTTACTGCTGTGCTGATATTCATAATACCATAATGACAGAATAAAGAGAGAACTAAATAAATCTGTGATGTGTATTTGGTGTGCTTTACTTGCTCTTGTCATCCTGGTGAGTGCTGAACCTTTCAATGACCCCTTAAAACTGACTTGCCTAAACAACACACACCATTCGAAACATTGTTTGTGTGCAATGTGCATATCACTGAACAATTTTCTGCCAGATAAATGGGTCTGTAAAGTCCAATGATGAAGACGATTAAAATTGAAGAGTAAACTGAGGCAATACTCAAAGATTGAAACAGGAGAAACTTAAATATGCAGTGATAATGAACTAATACGGACAGGTGTGCTCTGTAAATGAATGTCCATAACAACTGATTAGTGATGGGAAACTAGAACAAAGGAGACTAATTAAAAGTCCATGAAAATTAAACTAATACTAACTAACAGGGTCATGAACTGTAGTTTTTATTTTATTTTATAATGTTCTCTGTTTTAATAATGTTCTATTAAAAAAAATATATATTTTCAATCCTGTTTTTGAACCACTCTTTCATTCAGTCTGTTTGATATAGGTGAGCCACATTCAAGACTTGGAAGCAAACACCCACCACTATGATTGGGTAACAGTTTTGCATATTAAAATAATTTTCAAATGTATGCGTATTACATATGCTTCAATAAAGTTTCTTACCACAGTTATAATTGACAAATGATGACTTTTGGTGTTTCATGTAAATGGAATTATGAATGAATGTACAATTGTTTGTCACACTGTTATAGCTATTCATAGTTCATCCTTTTCGATAAAGTGAAAAACATTGTCATTTGCAGTGTCGTGAATGTTAGTGCCATCTAGCAGTGAGGTTGCGAATTGCAATCACCCACCACTCACCCTTCCCTTTCGAAGCACATAGAGAAGCTACGGTGGCTGACACAGGACAAAGATGTCATCGTCTGAGACAGTAGAGAGTAGCTAGCACTCTGTAGAGAAGTTTGTCTGTTTAGGGCTACTGTAGAAACATGACGCCGCAAAATGGCGACTTCACTGTAAGGGGACCTGTGGTGTATGCAGATAGAAATGGCTCAGTCTAAGGTAATAAAAATGTAACGGTTCATTATGTAAGGTCTTTATACACCACTGAAAACATAGTTATATTATACCGCACTTCTGTCAATAGATCCTCATAAATATTACACACTGCACCTTTAAATATAATGAACCGTGTTGTAATATAGAAGATGTCGCACACTGAAGCTTTCATTCAGGCTTTAACTGCTCGGCTTTAACTGCTCGCTCAGACGAGCAGTTAAAGCCGCAAAACTCCGTTATAAAGACCGAGTGGAGTCTCATTTCCAACTCAACGACTCGCGGCGCATGTGGCAAGGTCTGAGGTCCATCTGCTCCTTTGGATCTAAATCCTCTGCAGAGGCAAGCGTTGATCCGTTGCTCGTGAACGAGTTAAACTCTTTCTATGCTCGCTTTGACTGTAACCGCGGCAACGCAACGACCGCCAAGTGGCGCGTTAGAGGAAATTACTCAGAGCAGCAACAATCACGTGATCTCTGTCTCGGAGGATGAAGTTCGGAGAGCACTCAAGCGTGTGGACGTCAGGAAAGCTGCTGGGCCGGATGGTATTTCAGGTCGTGTTCTGCGGTCCTGTGCTGATCAGCTCACCGGGTTGTTTACATCTATCTTTAATGAGTCCTCGCTACATCTGTGGTCCCCACCTCCTTCAAAAATCCACCATCATCCCTGTCCCTAAGAACAGTAAACCCTCTTGCCTAAATGACTATCGTCCAGTGGCTCTCACGTCTATAGTCATGAAGGTCTTTGAGAGACTCATTAAAAACACCATTTGCGCCTTCATTCCTGACACTTTGGACCCTCTTCAGTTTGCCTATCGTCCCAATAGATCGACTGAAGATGCCATCTCTCATGTCCTCCACTCCTTCACTCACATCGACAGCAAAAGTGGGAACTACGTAAGGCTGCTATTTATTGACTATAGCTCAGCCTTTAACACCATAGTTCCCACCAAGCTAACCTCCAAACTCCTGGATCTCGGCCTGAATCCTTCTCTCTGCCACTGGATTGAGGACTTCCTCACTGGCAGGCCTCAGGTGGTGAGAATAGGCCAGTCCACCTCCACCTCCATCACCCTGAGTGTGGGAGCTCCACAGGGCTGTGTCCTGAGCCCCCTGCTCTACTCTCTCTACACGCATGACTGTTTGTCCACACACAGCTCCACCTCTATCATCAAATTTGCTGATGATACTGTTGTCCTGGGCCTCATTTCCAACAACAATGAGACGGCATACTTGGACGAGGTGGAGCATCTAACATCATGGTGCCAGGACAACTGTCTCTCTCTGAATGTTGGCAAGACCAAAGAAATGATTGTGGACTTCAGGAAGAGACAGCAACGGACATACTCCCCTCATGATCAGCGGGTCACCAGTAGAGAGAGTGAGCAGCTTCAAGTACCTGGGAGTAAACATCTCCGAGGACCTGACCTGGACTGCTCACATTCAGACACAGGTGAAAAAAGCCAGGCAAAGACTGTACCACCTGCGCCAGCTGAGGAAATTCAGGGTTTCACCAGCTATCCTGAAAACTTTCTATTTAGGGCGATAGAAAGTGTTTTAACTCAGTGCATCACAGCGTGGTATGGGAACAGCACCAGTCATGACCGCAAAGCCCTGCAAAGAGTAGTGCGCTTATCCGAGCGTATCTCAGGGTCAGCTCTCCCGCCTCTCTGCAGGACGCCTACACCAAACGCTGCAAAGGTAGAGCTACCAAGATCATCAAGGACTCTAATCACCCTGCAAACCCTCATTTCACGCTGCTACCATCTGGTAAGCGCTTCTGAAGCCTGATGGCCAAAACTGAGAGACTCAGGAGGAGCTTCTTCCCCCAGGCCATCAGACTCCTGAACTCAATCACTTAACATCACGTGACTTCACTTCAGGATAAACATCGACATACTGACATTGCACTGCACTTTCTGTTCTCGTTGTTACTGTGTAACAACCTGTCATAAACCTGTTTGCACATTATACTCTTTATACATTTGTTAACCACATATTTATAAGTCTACAGTTTACTCACTGCAAAGTCTACTTCAATTATTTTATTCCACTTTATCCTTATTTGTTACCTTTTTTTTCTCTTGACTTGATTATTTATAATTCTACAGATATAGACATATATATATATATATATAGAGAGTTTTTTTTTATTTTTTTTTATATCCTATTTCTATTATAATTTCTTCCTTGTGTTTTTAACTGTGAATTTGCACTGTCCATGGAGCGGACCTGTTTACATTTCACTGCCGGTTGTATATTCTGTATATAACTGTGTATGTGACAAATAAAACTCTTGAATCTTGAATCAGGATTACAGCGACTGGCTTAGATCAAAATGATAACAAAAGCAGCGTTCTCTGCTTTCTTCCATATCTGATAATAGAACACATTAACCCCATAAATGCCGAATGGACCACAACCATCACAGCTATTCAGTTTCACTGCGGCGCTACAGTATAAATAATCAGTACATATCAATCTGTAACAGAGAAAGCAATAGAGACACATGGTAAAAACACTGTTACTCACACTTGTGTGTTGAGACATTACTGTTGGATCCAATATATAGTCACTGCATCATTTTTATTTTCAAAACATATTTTTGAACAAAGGAACAGTGTCTTACTGACGCAATCTGACTGGATAAAGTTAATCCACACTTTCTCCACACTTTCAAAAGTTGTTTAACTAAGGAGGAAGATTTGAGTTCTGAAACTTACAGGATATTTTTATAGTACAATAACCTCTTATACACTCACCTAAAGGATTATTAGGAACACCTGTTCAATTTCTCATTAATGCAATTATCTAATCAACCAATCACATGGCAGTTGCTCCAATGCATTTAGGGGTGTGGTCCTGGTCAAGACAATCTCCTGAACTCCAAACTGAGTGTCAGAATGGGAAAGAAAGGTGATTTAAGCAATTTTGAGCGTGGCATGGTTGTTGGTGCCAGACGGGCCGGTCTGAGTATATCTGCTCAGTTACTGGGATTTTCACGCACAACCATTTCTAAGGTTTACAAAGAATGGTGTGAAAAGGAAAAAACATCCAGTATGCGGCAGTCCTGTGGGCGAAAATGCCTTGTTGATGCTAGAGGTCAGAGGAGAATGGGCCGACTGATTCAAGCTGATAGAAGAGCAACTTTGACTGAAATAACCACTCGTTACAACCGAGGTATGCAGCAAAGCATTTGTGAAGCCACAACACACACAACCTTGAGGCAGATGGGCTACAACAGCAGAAGACCCCACCGGGTACCACTCATCTCCACTACAAATAGGAAAAAGAGGCTACAATTTGCACGAGCTCACCAAAATTGGACAGTTGAAGACTGGAAAAATGTTGCCTGGTCTGATGAGTCTCGATTTCTGTTGTGACATTCAGATGGTAGAGTCAGAATTTGGCATAAACAGAATGAGAACATGGATCCATCATGCCTTGTTACCACTGTGCAGGCTGGTGGTGGTGGTGTAATGGTGTGGGGGATGTTTTCTTGGCACACTTTAGGCCCCTTAGTGCCAATTGGACATCGTTTAAATGCCACGGTCTACCTGAGCATCGTTTCTGACCATGTCCATCCCTTTATGACCACCATGTACCCATTCTCTGATGGCTACTTCCAGCAGGATAATGCACCATGTCACAAAACTCCAATCATTTCAAATTGGTTTCTTGAACATGACAATGAGTTCACTGAACTAAAATGGCCCCCACAGTCACCAGATCTCAACCCAATAGAGCATCATTGGGATGTGGTGGAACAGGAGCTTCGTGCCCTGGATGTGCATCCCACAAATCTCCATCAACTGCAAGATGCTATCCTATCAGTATGGGCCAACATTTCTAAAGAATGCTTTCAGCACCTTGTTGAATCAATGCCACGTAGAATTAAGGCAGTTCTGAAGGCGAAAGGGGGTCAAACACAGTATTAGTATGGTGTTCCTAATAATCCTTTAGGTGAGTGTATGTCAAAAGCTCAAGGAAAATTTGATTTCTCAATTCAGGACCCCTTTAAGGCATCTCTATCTTATTTTTAACACTGAAAAGGTCTTTTGCTCAGTAAAGAGGCTGTTCTGTGTTTCAGATGAACACACATGCATTCAGAGAATAAATTAATCACTTCTGTCAGGGAAAACTCTTAACGACTATCCTTTTTCCATATTTAGCTTATATGCAAATAAAATGAAAGAACATTGTGTGAATTGTGTTAATCTGCTCTCTTCCTGAAACACCACAAACACACTCTCTATCCAAGTGTAATTATATAAATACAGTATAAAGAAAGTCTGCATCAGGCCAATTAAAGTACAGCTTGAAAATGTTCTTTTACTTCAGTTTGTTTTAATGGTGCTTAAATATTTCATTTTGGTATTTTATTTTGTATGCTAGTTTTATTTCAGTCTAGTTTCAGATAGTTTTTTTTCTTTTCTTCCATGGATGTTTTCATTTATGATAATCTTTATCTATATAGTGCTACTGATTCCACAGCTGAAAATATCAGAAGGGGCCCAATAAGAGCAATCCAAATATCTGCCGTGTCCATGTGCTTTTCATTTCTCTATCTGTCCAAACCCTCTCTTCTATCTGTTCTCTCTCTAACTCCATCTCTCACGTCTAATTTCATTCTGGCTGAAGGAAATGGAGTGGGCGGGGTTAAAGCAGTGCGGTAACAGACGGGAGGCACAGGTTGGGCTGGAGGTTCAGGTTTTTCTCTCTGTTCTTGAGCTGGAGGGGAGATTGCGCAGGACTCGAGAATCCAATATCAACAGCGGACACAGTTCATCCACCTAACCATCCATCACCAAACACTGCATCATTTACGCCAGAAGAGAGAGCTGCGCACTGATATTGGAATTTAAAGGTGACTCTTTCCTCATTGGGACACAACGATCCTGCGTCTGATAGTGTTCAGGTTAAATTCCTGTGATCAGATTGCACTCGTACCTCACCTGGGGCTGGATTCACAAAACATTCGTAAGAATAAAATCATTCTTAACTGCTACCCTGTTAAAAAAAAAGTGAATATGATGGTTAGGTATGTTTGAAGCATGGCAGCTGGTTTAAGCTGGTGAAGTGCTGGTCCTAAGCTGGTCCTAAAAAAGTAGCTCAAACCAGCTGTCATGCTTCAAAACATAACCAGCATATGCTGGGTTTTTTTTTTTTATTTGTTTTTTTTTTATGTTCTAACTTAAAGAGACCATGAAATGAAAAAGGATTTTTTTCTTGTAGAAGCCACTCCAATACACACCACATTAGGGAAGAAAAGACTATCACAACTTCTGTTCATACTTCTGAATATTTTGTATTCCAAAAAATGTTTCTTAAAGTCGGCACGAAACAAAAGTAAAATAAGATATTCTTAGAAAAATATTTGAGAACTTAAGAAGATTTTGGTGAATCCAGCCCCAGAATCTCAACACACACTTGGAAATTAGTCACAATTAACAGAGCACAAGTTATTCTTATGGCGAGTCTTTTTCGTTCAGCTCAATTAACCTCATTTAACCACCAGTCATGTGATGAATATCTCACCTTTGAGGAGTATGTGTGTCCATCCGAGCCGCACACTGAGTTGGAGTGAACTACAGGACACGGCCTACATTTCCCATGATTCATAGCTCCCATCCAACGCTTATGGGGAAGATTTCCTTTCCTGGGTTTGGCGCTTTAGAAAGGAAGAGAGAGAATGAGTGGGAAGTGTCACAAATAAAGGGATATATTTGTTTATTTTGATTTTCATTTAATCCACAGAAGAGTTTCCTGTAGAAAAAAAAGTGTTATTTCTATAGTATGACTGTATCATTTATGCAATGTGTGCCATGGAAATCCATTAATTCAATGTTTTGTTTTGTTTTTTAAATATACAGAATTGCACATTTTGTGATTTAATACATGGTCAAATTAAACATTTATCTACAGTTAACAGTAATAAACCGATTATGTTTACACAATCTAATAAATTTGATCACACACACACACACACACACACACACACACACACACACACACACACACACACACACACACACACACACACACACACACACACACACACACACAGTTTAAAGTAGGCCTATAAATAATGACCTAATTATTAAATACAGTTTGAAAATTAAATGTCTCATTGTATCCCTCTATTAAATGTCCTTGAATCCCTTTAGATTTATAAAGATTTAGTATTTTGCTACTAAATATTTCAAATTAGGTGCACTTATTTTTGTGCATAAATTAGGTGCACAAAAATAAGCGTCAAACCCTGATTAGCGTGTTAAGTTAGCTCTGATTACCTGCAATCCAACAGCCCAAACCAGATTTGACAGACATTACAAAATACTAGCGGTCGAATCCAATAGGAATAGGATTTTATGAGGAGATCAAATCTTACACAGCACTGGCTGATCAGATATCACACACTTATCACAATATCACAACATGACAAAAGACATCTATAGTGTCACTCCTGTTCACAGTCAAAATGTCAATATCTCATAGAAAGCGTGAAGTCTGATCATCTGAAGGAGATAGACAAACATGATCACTGTCTGTATCTCACAGGTGACAGAAGCACTTTAACAGATGAGTGACAATATCAGAGATTTGATAAGCGGGTATGTTTGTTTGTGGTTCACTTTTACACTACCATTTTAATTTTAAAAGTCTCTTCTGCTCACCAAAGCTGTATTTATCTGATCACAAATACACTAAAAATATTAATATTGTGGAACAGCACTACAATCTAAAATAACTGTTTTCTGTTATAATATATTTTAAAATGTAATGTATTCCTGTGATCAAAGCTGAATTTTTAGCATCATTACTCCAGTCTTCAGTGTCACATGATCACTGCGTGGTATGGGAACAGCACCAGTCATGCCAGTCAAAGCCCTGCAAAGAGTCGTGCGCTTATCCGAGCGTATCTCAGGGTCAGCTCTCCCGTCTCTGCAGGACGTCTACACCAAACGCTGCAAAGGTAGAGCTACCAAGATCATCAAGGACTCTAATCACCCTGCAAACCCTCATTTCACGCTGCTGCCATCTGGTAAGCGCTTCCGAAGCCTGATGACCAAAACTGAGAGACTCAGGAGGAGCTTCTTCCCCCAGGCCATCAGACTCCTGAACTCAGTCACTTAACATCACGTGACTTCACTTCAGGATAAACATCGATACACTGACATTGCACTGCACTTTCTGTTCTCGTTGTTACTGTGTAACAACCGGTTATAAACCTGTTTGCACATTATACTCTTATACATTTGTTAACCACATAATTATAAGTCTACAGTTTACTCACTGCACAGTTTACCTCACTTATTTTATTCCACTTCTTTATTTTATTATTTTTTTCTACTTGAAACTTGATTTATTTATAATTCTACAGATATATATATATATATATATATAGTACTTTTTTTATCCTATTTCTATTATAATTTCCTCCTTGTGTTTTTAACTGTGAATTTGCACTGTCCATGGAGCGGACCTGTTTACATTTCACTGCCGGTTGTATATTCTGTATATAACTGTGTATGTGACAAATAAAACTCTTGAATCTTGAATCTTGAACACGTCGTCATTTTGGTATAAATTAGTGTGATTAATATTGTTTGTTATGTTTTTCTTCATAACTGTACATAGTTTTAAGAAAAGGTTATGGGTAGGTTTAGAGGTAGGCGTAGGATTAATGGCTCAAAATATCTTTTTATGCTATATTGTTACTAAAATGGTAATTTTTTGTCAATTACATGTTATTTTTTTAGGTTTGGGAGTAGGGTTAAGGGATCTTACATTTATCTATAAAATGGTAAAAGAGAAATTATACCGATATCTTTCTGAAAGATGTGTAAATTTTTAACGTTTTGTAGTGACAATGTGAGTTTCATTTGGTGTTTTGGATGCCAAGGAATCTGAAGTGGCTGACCCTCTTCACTGGTGTGCTGTTGATGGTGTTGGGGGTGTGCACTCAGTCCTGTCTCCTGAAGTCCACCACTAGCTCTTTGGTCTTTTTGACATTTGAGGGAGAGGTTGTTCTCCTGGCACCAATGAGTCAGGGAGTTCACCTCCTCCTTGTAGGCTGTCTCATCGTCGCCAGTGATCAATCCTACTACAGTCGCATCATCAGCGAATTTGACAATGGCATTAGAGCTGTGTGTGGCCATGCAGTCCCTGCAGAGCACCAGTGTTGTGGTCAGTGGGGAGGAGGTCTTGTTACCCATTCTGACTACTTGGCGTCTGCCTGACAGGAAATCCAGGATCCAGCTGCAAAGAGAGCTGTTCAGGCCCATAGCCCGGAGTTTGCTGTTAAGCTTGGAGGGCACTGTGGTGTTGAACGCTGAACTGTAGTCCACAAAAAGCATTCTCATATACTGTATGTGTTCCTTTTTTCCAGATGAGAGAGAGTGTGTGTAATGTAAAGACTATCAGTAGAGCGGCTGCCACAGTATGCAAACTGCAGTGTGTCCAGTGTGCAGGACAGATGTAGTTTCTGATCATTTACTAATAATGGGAGTTAGAGCAACAGGGTTACATCTGCTATAGAGACCTCTGCAGGATCGGCTGCAGGAGAACTTCATGTGATGGTGGTATTATGTCCTTTGAACCGAGCGTATAAAGTATGTATTTAGCTCATAGAGGCAGTGGTGTTTTTATTCCCTTTAAACTGATGTCTCCTTTATAGTTACATATATTACCAAAAGTATTGGGGCACCCCTCCAAATCATTGAATTCAGGTGTTCCAATCACTTCCATGGCCACAGGTGTATAAAATCAAGCACTTCGACATGCAGACACAAACATTTGTGAAGGAATGGGTCGCTCTCAGGAGCTCAGTGAATTCAAGCGTGGTGCCGTGATAGGTTGCCCCTTGTGCAATAAGTCCATTCATGAAATTTCCTCACCACTAAATATTCCACGCTCAACTGTTAGTGGTATTATAACAAAATGGAAGCAATTGGGAACAACAGCAACTCAGCCACGAAGTGGTAGGCCATGTAAAATCACAGAGCGTGGTCAGCGCATGCTGAGGCACACAGTGCACAGAAGTCGCCAACTTTTTGCAGAGTCAATAGCTACAGACCTCCAAATTTCATGTGGCCTTCAGATTAGCTCAAGAACAGTGCATAGAGAGCTTCATGGAATGGGTTTCCATGGCAGAGCAGCTCATCCAAGCCTTAAATCACCAAGTGCAATGCAAAGCGTTGGATGCAGTGGTGTAAAGCACGCCGCCACTGGACTCTAAAGCAGTGGAGACGTGTTCTCTGGAATGACCAATCACGCTTCTCTGTCTGGCAATCCGATGAATGGGTTTGGGTTTGGCGGTTGCCAGGAGAACAGTACTTACCTGACGGCACTGGGCCAAGTATAAAGTTTGGTGGAGAGGGATTACTTTGTGGTATTATTTTTTTGGGGTTGGGCTTGGCCCCTTAGTTCCAGTGAAAGGAACTCTTAATGCTTCAGCATACCAAGACATTTTGGACAATTTCATGCTCCCAACTTTGTGGGAACAGTTTGGGGATGACCCCTTCCTGTTCCAACATAACTGCTCACCAGTGCACAAAGCAAGGTCTATAAAGACATGGATGAGCGAGTTTGGTGTGGAGGAACTTGTCCTGACCTCAACCTGATAGAACACCTTTGGGATGAATTAGAGCGGAGACTGTGAGCCAGACCAACATCAGTGCCTGACAAGACAAGAATGGTCAAAAATTCCCATAAACACACTCCTAAACCTTGTGGAAAGGGTGGGCCAACTCCATATTAAACCCTATGCATTAAGAATGGGATGTCATTAAATTTCATGTGCATGTGAAGGCAGGCGTCCTAGAACTTTTGGCAATATAGTGTATATTTTTAGGATTCTTTGATGAATAGAAAAAAAACTGCATTTATTTAAAATAGAAATCTTTGTAACATGTCTTTACTGTCACTTTTGATCAATTTAATTAATCCTTGCTGAATAAAAGTATTCCTTTCTTTAAAAGTCTTTCTTTTGTATTTTTCTATTGTATTCATTACATATAAAGGATAAGCAGACTTGTCTCATATCACCTTGAAGGGGTTTATGTTCTGCTAATGACCAGCTGACTGTACATTTCCTCACTTATTACACGACTGCTTACCAACCAAATAAGCAGACATGAAATATGGATTTGAGTTTAAATTATTTTATTACATGAGGAGAAAGAGAGCGTGGATTGATACGATTTAAAACTAGCACAGCTATTTAGGAAATAATAAAGGGGACAATGGTCAATTTAGCGGCTACTGTTTAGCATCATTATACAAAAATATTGGCCAGCCGAATGCTGCGGGTGACCAATCACAGTTGTGTACTCCAGAGAGCCGTGTAATAAGATGAACTCTCTCCCAGTCCTTCTGAACCCGTCTGCTAAATTCACCAACATTACTGACCGAGCATGAGGAGAATCTGTCTCTGGTCACTATGAAGTGCTGGTCTTGAGCCAGTGCTTTTAAAGTCTACGTGCTGATGTGCTGGATAAATCAGCGAGATACAGTATAATGAAGGATATGACACGTTATGACTCTGTAATTTACATTTCATTGCATTATATTGAAGTATATTTGCAAGTGGAAATTACACTGCTGTGTTGGATCAGTTCTCAAATCAGTCTTACTGCAGAAATACAGTATATTCATACCACCAGTATGAGTCTCTTCTTCATAATTATACTTCAATTATAAGATTGAAATATTATCAGTAATGGTTCAAACTCGTTATGCATAATGCTACAGGCACTTATGTTATTATTGAGAGATCATTATAGTTTGTACTAATATTTTGAATAAATGTTTCATTTTATTTCAGTTTTAGTTTGTTATTTTAGTACATCCAGCTATGAAAACAAGGAATGAGGCCTTAGCAACTAGCTGAAATAAAACAAGTTAAAATGTTTGGTCTCATTTGTTAACATTAGTTAATGTATTAACTAACATGAACTAACGATGAGCAATATATTTATTACTGTATTTATTCATCTTTGTTAATGTTAGTTAATAAAAATACAGTCGTTCTTTGTTCATGCTAGTTCGCAGTGCATTAACTAATGTTAACAAATAGAATAATGTATTAGAAAATGATGAAATTAACTAATATTAATAAATGCTGTAGAAGTATTGTTCATTCTTAGTTCTTTTTAACTAAAGTAGTTAACTAATGTTAAAAAATTAAACCTTATTGTAAAGTGTTACCCAGTTTTTATATTCTTTTCAGTTAATAGTTATTTATTATTTAAATGGTTTTAGCTTTAGTAACTCTGGTTAGGATGCTGCCTATGTAGACAGTAGACAGAGCCGAGGCCTGTATGAAAACTGCAGTGTTTTATTATTTTTCAGTTAATTTGATAACGCTTTAACACTACTAATATCAGCTCCTTTTAACACTGCACCATATGTAGATCCACTTGACTTTCCCCAACAATTAATAAAAGTGTGAAAAAGTGTGCAGATTCCATGTGGGTCTACTTATGATTTATTAACATGTGTTATTTTGTTGTGCATAATCTATCAGCGCTCTTCATGCATTATGTACTGCAGTGTTTTAAGGTGTAAATCAATGATCTGAAGCGCCAGCTACACCTCATGTGCTGGTCATTAATGATAGATTGACCAATGCAGTGATAATTCCTAAGGAAAACATTATCACACGCTAGCAGTGCGCTTGGCTTTCTAATCGGATCAGCATTTCTCTGGGAGATGTGATATTTGCCATGCCAGCATGCGCTTTGTGTTTGCATATGTAAGAGGGCGTTAGTAATTTAGCTTTGTAAACTCTTGGACCTGCTCTAATGGCCATTACACAATTAGTATTTGTTTGACCAAACATAAAGAGGGTGGAGTCAAAAGCCCGGAATGACATTCCCTCAATGTTCCGCTGTCACTATGACAACAGACACCAATGGAATGTTAATGTGACCCTGGAGAAGCGGAGCAGCTTCCCGAGTGTAAATACCTCAGAGGCCGATTAAACACAAGGACACATGCTCATTTATCTAGTGCTTGGAAATTATTTGTAATCATGGTTATGGAATAATTGGTCAAGAATTAGGCTACTAGAGGCCCAGAAAACTAGCCAATCAGAAACACTTTGAGCTTCCAGGGGTTCAGGGTTTGACTAGTTAGTTTGTGTAAAAGATGCATCAACTGCACCAAACAACTGTCCAGCAGTGCCATTGCTCAGGGCTTTTCAAACATGTCCAAGGAAATTTTTTTTTGAGAAAAACCGTCTAAAAATTGTTAAAAAAAAAGAAAAAAAAAAGAAAAAAAAGATTTAACTAAATAAAAAAATAAAAAATGGTAACACTTTACAATAAGGTTCCATTTGTTAACATTAGTTAAATACATTAGTTACCATGAACTAACAATTCTAAAGCATTTATTAATCTTAGTTAATGTTAATTTCAACATCCAAATAATGTTTTTCACTGTATAAATTAGGTCTTTATACATGAAAATATGTGGCCTTACACATTTTAAGATGAGGTCCAGCACACAGGGGTGATTATATTTGGAGGTCCGTAGCATCTAGAAGATTTAAAACCCTTGCTCTAGCAACCACCCAAAACACCTCATATCTGTTGCCAAACTACACAATCTAAATAACCTTCAAACTAATCAATGTTTATTTTCTAGTTGATTAAACCATATGTGCCATTCTACCTTTCTTCACCTCAGCACCCACACTTAACTGCATGTCTTACCTGTGCTGTGCTGGTTTGTGATTGGTGCAGATGGCCGTCTGGAAGTCGTGGCTCACACACACTTTGTGAGGAGGGCAGTGAACCTTCAGACAGGGGTCTTTAGTGCTGTCCAGCCCTGCAAGACAGAGAAAGACTTCTTTTAATATGATAAACTCAGTCTTTCTGGGTTAAAAACCAGCCTTCAGCTCATCTGATCTCTGATCTGTGTTTATGTCTCTCCCAAACACACACACACACACACACACACACACACACACACACACACACACACACACACACAAACAAACACACAAACATTCTCATCTTTTATATTCATGTTCTTTTGTTTCGGATTTTCCTCTCCAGGAAAGAAAAACAGAGGAGATTCAGTCAGATGGAATGAAAGGAAGTGAGAGAATCTGATGGAGGAGAGGAGAGCTTTACTCTGGCAAACACACAGGAGAAACAATGCAGCAGCCTTCTGGCAAATGTTTTATCATCTCATACACACACATACACACTCACTGCACTGACTTTGAGCAATAGCTCAGTGTAAACACTTCCTGACAAATGGAGGAAGAGGAGAAACACTGTCTTGCTCTCTACCATCTTTTCCTCTTTCACACAAGTAATGTAGTTCTTCCAGCAGGAAGTAGGAGGATGAGGAGAAATAGTGTGTGTGCAGAGATCATAACGAGAACTCATGAGCCATTCATCTCTGTCAGGAAATATTAAATACACACGTTTCCTCAGCCATCAATTACAGTGCAAATTCAATTTTAACTATCAGACATATAGAAGTAACATCAACATAAAGCACAGCTTGTGTGTGTGTGTGTGTGTGTGTGTGTGTGACTGAATCACACAGGTGGGTTTAACAGAGGTCAAACACTCCATCACATCCTCTGACCTTCACATGTCTGTGTGTTCATCGGGGAAGTTTGATGCCAACCTGCTGTTCGTCTGGAGCGCAGCCATGCCAACGATACAGCACAATCACACACACAGTCGATTTACAGCTCTTATCACTCCTGCTAACGGAGTAAATCTCACATTTAAAAGGATAGTTTACTCAAAGTTTCCTCTCCCTCGTGTTGTGTTGAACCTGTGTGACTTTCTTTCTTCACAAAATATGTTACAATGATACAGCGAAACAATGATATAACAAGACAATGAAACAATGATATAATGAAAAGAATTTTGTATTGAAATGACAAAACCCTAACATGATGACACAATGATACAATGAAATACAAAAAAAAAAACAGAACACTGATGCAACAAAGTGCTACAATGCAACATTAATAGTCCCTTTCACACATACAGTCTTTACTGATAAATTACCGGTAACAGATCATGTGTGAAAAGGACCTTTTCAAAAGTACTGTTAAATTGGTTCCGGCAATTAACTAGTAAAGGAAGTTATAACATTACCAGTAAATTACCGGTAATGTGCACTGTGTGAACAAAGAATGAAGATTACCGTTATATATTCACACATGGAAACAGAACGCGCTGACGTAAGAAGTCTGCTTTGGGTTAATCATAAGTTCTTATGAAGATGCCGTGATTACTCCGCGCTGTTTACAGAAAGCTTTTTAATCGTTTTCTATTTAAACATGCGCTAAATCATCATCTTTGACCGTTGCGCCACGTCTTGCAGCTTTTTTAATGTGTTGCGCTCGAGACCCAGCCTTCTTTTCCATTCATCAGCGCTGCGGCTCTGCAGTTGGATACTATAATGTGAGTGTCGTGTTTTTAAGAGCAAACACACGTTCTGTTTGATCATCCGTTATGCCTGTCACTCAGGCATCAAAAATAAGTTGTCTAATTGAACAGATAGTGAAACTAAAGAACTTCTCATGTGAGATGAAGACCACGGCGCAGTGTTTAAAGATAATTTCCGATGACTGACGTCACAGAATTTATCGGTATTTTGGTGCTGATGTGTGAACGGTCTCTTAACGGTCCTTCCTGTTCTGTCCTTCAATCCGTGCAGACGTGTTTTCACTCTGCTCCCGCTGTGCTCTTGCGCTCTAGTGTTTTGTCTCTTCTTTTTGTGTTTTGCTATGTAATGCTTGCTAAACTGCATTCTTGTATTTCTGGAGAGCGTGTGGCGGCGCCTGAATAATCGGCTGCGGCCCGGAGGCTTGCTCCAAACTTAATTTCGTTATACTGTACTTGTACATGTGTAAGGACAAATAAACTTCAACAACAAAAACTTAATGGTAAAAAGCCATTCTGTGTGAACAGAATATTTGTGTATTTACCAGTAAAGTCATTCTGCTAATTTTACAGTAATTTACCGGTATTGCTGTGTGAAAGGGGCTGTATTGTTTTATAACAAAACAATACAATGAATCAATGTAATGATACAATGAAATAATGAAGCAACAGAACACTGATGCAACAAAGTGCTACAATGAAACAACAGAACAGTGATACAACGAAAACAATACAATGAAACCAAAATGCTACAATTAAACAACAAAACTCTAGCTGCGTTTACATGGACCCTAATTATCCGAGTCGGAATAAAAAAAGTCACATAATGTAACCACGAATGAGCTGACCAAATGTGGAATGAATGGCCAAATCTGATTTAAATTTCATTCAGATTGTAAGGGGTGGTTTAAACCTTTTCTTATCCGTTTGATAGGGAAAACCAAAACTGGAAAGTTAATATATTAATATAAGCAGCACGGCACACAACTTTGTGTGCTCATCGTCTCTTAATTAGGACCCGAAATAGATAAATATTAAGTCTACTTTTTTAAAATAAAGAAAATAAGCAATGGTTGGTATGTGCAAACAGCAGGAAAATCTGTATATTCGTGCAGTTTGCGCATGTCAAAAGATCAGTTCCAATTTGAAGTTTGTGACATATAAACATGCACATCAACCAGATACATTTATTTAACATTCATGTAAACACTATGTTCAGATTCATCAATCAGAATGATTTCATTGAAAAAAGGGAAACCGATAATAACAATAATGAAACACAGTCACAATGAAACGATACAATGATAAAACAAAATGATACAATAGTACAATGAAAGCAGACAGTGACCTGGGGTTGCAGTCAAGATAAAAAAAATAAAAACATAAAAGCATCATGACATCCATCCATATAACACATGCTCTTTATTCCAGATCTTCTGAAGTCATATGATAGTTTTGTGTAACAGACCAATATTTAACGTATAATTTACTGAAAATGGGGGTCAAGTCAAAAGGCCTGTTAGAACCAACAATGTTTGACATCAATTACGTCCAACCTTGTTCCGATGCCATATCTGAATATGCAAATGATATGTGAGAGCTGCAGATGAGGGAAAGATTTACAGTGATTAATGATTTAAAGTCTGTTCCTCACAGAAAGCATCATGGCTCCAGAATACTTGAATAATGTGCACACAGTAAAGTCATATAAACTTCTTTCATGGTGCTTTTCGGAGTCATTTTCTCTGCATGGAAAAGAATAATCCAGACATTCTGCTGCTCTACAAATACACACGCTTAATTCTTACACACTTCTGTTTGATCTGCAATACCTATTTTTCTTTAGTCCATCTTCCTCTCTCATACCGCTTTTCCACCAAAGCAGTGCTGGTGCTGGTTCGGAGTCAAATCAGTTCTTTGTTTTTCCACACTCAAAGCACAAGCTCCGAACCAGGAAGAGTGGTTCTTAAGTAGCACCAAAACATTGCTGGTCTAGAAGTAAGAACCGCTTGTGTCAGGGGCTGGGGTCGGGGTTACCCTGACCAACAAGACGAATACAAACTTGTGACCACCATTTTTGAAATAGCAGCAAATCAAGCTAATAGCTGCTCGATTGTAATCTCCGTCTATACGAATCACGGTGAGCTGCACGAATGCATTGGATTCGCAGTGTTTTGATGCAGATGTAGGATCGTAATGCCATGAGCATCAATAGTAACGCAACTTTCGCCATTGTTGATAGAAGGCTTGTTTGAGATGCATCGGTGCTGTGCAGACCGATCGCCGTATAACATCAAAGTACAATGAGAGCATACAACTCCTTATGCTTTTGAATCGCTCATGCGGTATTTTGATATCACACGCGGATCGGTCTGTGCAGCGCCACAGTGTGTTTCAGTGTTTGTTTCTCGCTGCCTCGCTAGTGTTGCTGAGAAAGATGAGACATATACAGTGACGTAAGACCTGGCTCTGTGGTGGCTCTCTAGCATGTGGAAAGGCAAACCGGTTCTTAGAAGGCTCGTCAGTTGAACCAATTCTGAACTGGCACTAGCACTGAACTAGCACCCGCTTCAAATTGGTGGAAAAGGGGTATCAGTGTTTAGTGGGGGAGTGTGTGTGTGTTTATGTATATTTTCCAAATGTCGATAAAAACTACTGCGAAATTACATTGTTTCCATTAACCAATGTTATGCGACAAAACCTATTTTTTTTTCTGAAGTCATTCCAAAAATCATGGCAATGGATGTTAGTAGGTTTAAGTATATCGCAGCCACTGCACTAGCCATTATTTTTAATCGAAGGAGGCGTGTTATCCAAGCATTAATGGCAAGGAAAGCGCCTTATACTTGGGAACATCACGTATGAGGTGTTTCTGGGTGTTTCTCCCTCATATCTGCTTCAAGGTCTTGATAAATTGTGGCATTTCTTTGTTGTTTAAAATCCAATATTATCCATTCTTTTGTCTTTTATGAGTTTAATAAAGAACTCTGTCTCGTCTTCTGTCCAAATATCCCGTGTCACCTTTAAAGAATGATTGACATTTACATATGACCTGTAAATGCGAATAAACTGTTTGTACCGCAGTTTTGCGAAATATTCCTTTTTCGAATTGCTACCTCATGCACACATAAAAACTTTTTTGCAATATATGGGAGTTTTGCGAAATTGACGTGTTTCCATTGGGTGTGTTTTCAATTCACAATTTTGATTTGCGCAATTTGAAGGGAAATGGAAACGCAGCTATTGATGGATTTCAGGCCTCTCTCAACCCAGTGACGGAAGGAATGATTTGATATTTTTCTGCATATGGGATTCAGCCGTTAAGGGGGAGAGAGATGGAAGGAAACAAGAGATGAGCCGCTGGGAGCATGTCAGAGGGGAAGTGAGGACATGCTTTAGCAGCAGACACACACACACACACACACAGATTGTGTGATGTCTTTCATAGCATACAGTGATGGAATTCTGTCTGAAGGACATTTTGCTTTTGTGTTCTAGTTTTTGCATAACCGAGTGTGTGTGTGTGTGTGCAGTTAGCAGGATGATTAATGAGGTGAATCTCACAGAAACCTCTCCTGGTCAAATTAGACCTTGTTCAAAATAAAAGAAATAACAAAATATATATGCATAAAGAAATTGAAGGGACCATTTATATTTTTTGGACATGATTACTGTAATGCAATACATTTGAGGGTTTTTTTTTTATATACACCAATCAGGCATAACATTATGACAGGTGAAGTGAATAACACTGATTATCTCCATCACTGCAGAGTTTGACAAGGGCCAAACTGTGATGGCTAGACGACTGGGTTAGAGCATCTCCAAAACTGCAATTCTTGTGGGATGTTCCCGGTCTGCAGTGGTCAGTATCTATCAAAAGTGCTCTAAGGAAGGAACAGTGGTGAACCGGTGACAGGGTCATGGGCGGCCAAGGCTCATTGATGCTTATGGGGAGCGAAGGCTGGCCCATGTGTCCAATCAAACAGACGAGCTACTGGAGCTCAAATTGCTCAGTTTGTTGCATATGGGGCTGCATAGCCGCTGACCAGTCAGGGTGCCCATGCTGACCCCTGTCCACCGCCAAAAGCGCCAACAGTGGCACGTGAGCATCAGAACTGGACCACTGAGCAATGGAAGAAGGTGGCCTGGTCTGATGAATCACATTTTCTTTTACATCACGTGGATGGCCGGGTGCGTGTGTGTCACTTACCTGGGGAACACATGGAACCAGGATGCACTATGGGAAGAAAGCAAGCCGGCAGAGGCAGTGTTATGCTTTGGGCAATGTTCTGCTTGGAAACCTTGGGTCCTGCCATCCATGTGGATGTTACTTTGACATGTACCACCTACCTCAGCATTGTTGCAGGCCATGTACACCCTTTCATGGAAACGGTATTCCCTGGTGGCTGTGGCTCTTTCAGCAGGATAATGTTCCCTACCACAAAACAAAAATGTCCAGGAATGGTTTGAGGAGCACAACAACGAGTTTGAGGTGTTGACTCTGCCACCAAATTCCCCAGATCTCAATCCAATCGAGCATCTGTAGGATGTGCTGAACAAACACGTGCGATCCATGGAGGCCCATTGTGTATATATATAGATTCATCAGGCTCAAATTGTGAAAGAATGGTTGGGAGGGAGCATGAATAATCATTTCACATGTTAATTGACACCTTGAATTCATTGAAAGTCTTTGGGATGTGCTGGAGGAGACTTTACAGAGTGCTGGACTCTTGGATAGTCAATACAAGATCTTGATCAAAAAAATGATGCACCTCTTAATGGAAATGACATCACATTTATTTCCATCAAGAGGTGCATTAATTTTTGTTCAAGATCAAGTATGAGTGTATGATGTGTGATAATGATTATTCATGCTCCCTCCCAATTCACAGTTTGAGCCTGATGAATCTTGACATTGTCATCCTGGAATATGGCGATGATGTGTCTTCCTACATAGTTGTTCATGAAATTAAAAGCTACACACTCCATCAATTAGGGTTAGAAGAACTGTTGCCAAACATATAGCATGCTAGAAACATAATAATCACTGCAATAATTACCCAATCACAGACTCTTAAGCACTCTCAAGCGACTTTTTTTTTCAGCGGCATCAAAAATGTGTGTACGCAATTTTCCTTGCACATTTTGGGATTAAAAAAAAATTATTAACTTAAATAATAAACATAAATATGTGCGCACTGTACAGACACTCTTTTAAGGTAGGGACACACCAAACCGACGCCAAAGAACTAGCGCTGATGAAAGCCGACTGTGTTGTCGCCTCGCGTCGGGGAAAAAAACAGCACCTGAACACAGCAAAAGGACTACAGGTGAGTGCCAACTAGCATGCGCGTTCTTCGCCTTCGTGTAAATGAGATGACTGACATCATTCAAAAAGGGAAAGTGAAACTAAGACTGCAGGTATAGCTACAAGCCATAAACAAAGAAGCAATTGCTTACTGTTTTGAATATCAATCACGTTCTTTATTCCACTCCGCTCATGTAATTATGAAAATATTTGCAGTGTTGCACAGGTAAGATGACATAAAATTATAACAGCATTCTGTCTGTTCAGTTTCTCGTGTACTGACTCGTTCGCTAAGCTGAACAGCCAATCAGAGTTCTCTCACCGACGCCGATTCTACATGTTGAATAAGCCAAAAAAAACCTGACGCCGTCCGAATAGAGCCAACGGTGATGAACACGCTCAAAAACAGCCGACAGCCATTTCCACATTTAGATTAAATATGCCACTCTAATTAATACATGAAATCATTATCAAGAAATTTTATATGAATTGAAATAGAAATATTTGTAGTGGATGTGCTGCATTTTATAACTTTTCCTGCTGTGTTTTAATGTTTTAACTACAGCGAGGATCACTTAGCACGATAGTTCTGCTTTAAATTGTGTTCTAAATAGCAGAACTCACGTTTTGATTAGATATTTTTGTGTGAATAATGATTAGTGATGCACACTTACGCAGATGGCTTAGCAACATAGACAGTTTAATGACAGACACCGAAGGATACTATTTGGCCAGTGGGAAAGAATGAGAATAACTCTTCTCTGAAATCTTTCTCTGAACAGTATTTTATAAAAATTTTATTTATTTATTCTAAATCAAGACAAGGATAGTGAATGATTTCAGCAATTTAATGTGATGGCACAAATGCCATTTATAGCGTATTTTCTTAATGTCTTGTATCGTTAAACATGGCATCACGTGAATGGGACTATTCATTTGGAAATGACGTTATGCATAGTAAAACTAGGCGTTGTAAGCTCCATGTATGGTTATTTCGGGGAGGAGATGGGGTGGAGATGCATGTACGCACACTAGGTTGACTAGGTTCTTCTGCTGACTAGGTTTTATAAAGGGAATTTTGAGCAGGTTCTGGCCTCTTCCACTGTGATCTGACCTGTGACAGATGTGCCTGACTATATTCTGGTTCAAAGAAAAAAAACTGCTATCAGATCAGTCAAAATGTGGTCAGAAATCTCTGAAGCTCTTTCTCTCAGTCAGTGTTGCAGTAGTTACTGCGTTTAGCATTTGCAGAGCATTGCATGTAAACAGAATACATGATACAAAACAGCATAAAAAAAGAGAATTGATCTAGTGAGGTGAGCGGACATATAAGGTGAGTAAATGTATACTGATCCATTTCTCTTGTTACTAGTCTACACTGTATTCTTTCATTTTGTTCAGTCGTTTTTCTATTACAATGGAAAACCATTCATATTCAGAGACGAACTCCAAACACCCTCACTGCAGGATACGAACGTGTGTGTCGAAGAGGGAATGAAAATAAGAAAGTGTGATAGATCCCGACTGATAAATGTGAGATGAGAGCGAGAGAGAGGGAGGATGGGGGATATTTACCTCTTCACACTTTTCAATTCCAGGCCTGAATGAACAAATTCAGCTCCTGTTTAACCAAGCAGTCAATTCTAATCGACAAACAGCGCACGATGTACACACTTCGGCCATGTTTGAAATGAAATACCGCATAGTATATACTGTATACTGAGCACTGTTTATTAAACATAGCATGTGCAACTATGCATTGCAATAATGATATCTGTTTCAAATAGCAGTTCATACGCTGCATGTTTTATTCAGTAGGTGGCAGCTAATCATCCTCAAATAATTTTGTATTTCTAACCCACCATTATTCTGCATTTTTAATCCAAAATTTGTCTAAAAATAGTCTACATTTTGGTATACACATGAAGTAAGTGAAGTATGACATACACTATATTGCCAAAAGTATTGGGACACCCCTCCAAATCATTGAATTCAGGTGTTCCAATCACTTCCATGGCCACAGGTGTATAAAATCAAGCACCTCGACATGCAGACACAAACATTTGTGAAGGAATGGGTCGCTCTCAGGAGCTCAGTGAATTCAAGCGTGGTGCCGTGATAGGTTGCCCCTTGTGCAATAAGTCCATTCATGAAATTTCCTCACCACTAAATATTCCACGCTCAACTGTTAGTGGTATTATAACAAAGTGGAAGCAATTGGGAACAACAGCAACTCAGCCACGAAGTGGTAGGCCACGTAAAATCACAGAGCGGGGTCAGCACATGCTGAGGCGCACAGTGCATAGAAGTTGCCAACATTCTGCAGAGTCAATAGCTACAGACCTCCAAACTTCATGTGGCCTTCAGATTAGCTCAAGAACAGTGCATAGAGAGCTTGGAATGGGTTTCCATGGCCGAGCAGTTCATCAAAGCGTGGGATGAAGTGGTGTAAAGTACGCCGACATTGGACTCAAGAGCAGTGGAGACGTGTTCTCTGGAGTGACCAATCACGCTTCTCTGTCTGGCCGATGGACGAGTCTGGGTTTGGCGGTTGCCAGGAGAACGGTACTTGTCTGACTGCATTGTGTCAAGTGTAAAGTTTTGTGGAGGGGGGATTATGGTGTGGGGTTGTTTTTCAGGGGTTGGGTTTGGCCCCTTAGTTCCAGTGAAAGGAACTCTTAATGCTTCAGCATACCAAGACATTTTGGACAATTTCATGCTCCCAACTTTGTGGGAACAGTTTGGGGATGACCCCTTCCTGTTCCAACACGACTGCGCACCAGTGCACAAAAGAAGGTCCATAAAGACATGGATGAGCGAGTTTGGTGTGGAGGAACTTGACTGGCCTGCACAGAGTCCTGACCTCAACCTGATAGAACACCTTTAGGATTAGAATTAGAGCGGAGACTGCGAGCCAGGCCTTCTCGTCCAACATCAGTGCCTGACCTCACAAATGAGCTTCTAGAAGAATGGTCAGAAATTCCCATAGACACACTTCTAAACCTTGTGGAAAGCCTTCCCAGATGAGTTTAAGCTGTTATGGCTGCAAAGGGAGGGCCAACTCCATATTAAACCCTACTGATTAAGAATGGGATGTCATTAAAGTTCATGTGCATGTGAAGGCAGTCGTTCCAAAACTTTTGGCAATACAGTGTATTTACAAATTTGTGATTGGCATTATTAATATTTTATTGCCTAACTTAACCAAAATGGATGAACTTTACACAGTTATTGAACTGATTCTGTTATTATCCTGTTTATTACTGTGAAGCTGCTATGAAACATTCTGTATTGTATAAAAGTGACTGGACTTGATGTTGCATTGTGGGATAAGATTTCTCAACATGATGTGCACCATGTTGCATACTGCACTGCAATCAATAGTAGGCTACAGTATTTCATGCATACATAAAATTAGCATACTGTGCAAAGTACTGCATATTTAGAAATAGCACTAATAGCAGGCAATTTCCTTCCTCTTTTCTTGTCTACGACCGACTGTCCACATTCATCTCCGTCTGCTGTGCTTTATTACAGGACTGAGAGAGTGATGAAGAATTCATTTCGCTGAAAAATAAAACCCGTCCACGTTGGTTTATTCGACGGGTGATTCCTCCTCCATCATATGTCTCTCGTGACATCGCTATGGAAACCCGCCGCCCCTCAGGGCCATGAGTTTTATCATTTTTATAGGCTGAATTAAAAGAGAGAGAGAGAGAGAAATATGCTCATAAACAGCCATGATTTGATAGCCAGTAAATTAATCCTATAAAAGTGTAACACTGGCTCCATATATATCGTCTTACAGCTGCCTGGGTGTGTGTGCTTAAACGCTCCAAACTGTAAGTACTTTTCTGTAGTATCTTCCTACTATACTTTAACATTATAGTTATTTCCTACATATCTCCAAGAAACAATCATAATGAATTTTGGACAATCTACTAACACTGCATGAGCAAAAACAGTGTGATCATATAGACCTTCCTTTTCTGTTCCAGGCAACAAACTCATACATGGTGGAAAAACACTGATTTTCCCGCTTGGCTGAACTATTGCTTTAACCCGAATGCAGGCGTTTAAAGTCATTTAATCTCAGCCTGCATTGATTCTCTCTGTGTAAACTGCAGTTGCAATTGCTCTCTATCAAGTTTGACCTTTGAACCTTAGTATCACAGCAACAGTAGACCTCATCTACTCAGATGTGACCTCAAACACTTTCATACACCTCACAAACCAACCTTTAACCCTTTGTGTGCCACGGATCCCTGTGAATGTGGGCGTCTCATCTGCTGCGTCGATCAATAACTGTACAACACAAGGGCTTTGTTCAGAATTAAATACTATCTTACTGCAAATGGTGCCTACTTACACTGCATACTGCCTAATATTAGGCATTTGTCCACAATTAATGTTTCAGTCACATTGCATGTTGCATCATCTTGAAATAAACAGAATTTGGACTGGAATACTATCATATGACTCTTACTTACTTATGCATTATCTTATTATCTTTTTATGGCGGAAATAGTAAGAATAGTATGCCACTCATAATTTTTGTCTGGCTCCAGAGTCATTAGTCACATGGCATTTACGGCTCAGTTGATTGGCTCAAAAGCAACTTGTGCCTCTAACTGATGGAAAATGTGCATACTGTGAACAATACACATTCTAAACCTTGCAGAAATAGTCAAAGTAGTATGCCAGTACACCATCTCATTAACCTGTGTGTCATCTTCAGTGTTACTTAGTTTAGTATAATTGAGATATAGTGTTTAATAATATTTTGAATTAATTTTTATTTTTATATTTGCTTTTTTTTTTATTAAAAATAATTTACCAATTTAATGGTTTTTATTATATTTAGTTTTAGTTATTTTAGTACATTAAGTTCTAAATAAAACTACATAAAAATGAAAAATGTTGCCTTGGTAACTAACTGGAAGTTTGTTTATAATTTTATTTTTATTTCAAGAAAATATATATTTTTAATGGGTTATAGTTTTAGTTAAATATAATAACCCTGGTCCTCTTTGCTACAGTCTGAATGATAAATCTCACTTCCATAATCACATCAGCGAAGGCATCGCAAAATAAACACTTCCTCTTTCTGCCTCTTTTTTTAAATACTGCAGTTAGTGCTAAAGGTTGAATGAGTCTAAATTAGATGATCTGGATGCAGCATTCATACCTGTGATTATCCAATCAGGACAAGTCTGTGCTGCCTAATAGCCAATCAGCTCGCAGACAAATTCTAAATGTCACCCGATAAACTAAAAACATTTAGATGAATGAGACCTATGTTTTCTGCACACACACACAAACACACATCTGGTTTACTATCTTTGTGGGGACTCTCCATAGACGTAATGTTTTTTATACTGTACAATCTGTATATTCTCTCCCCTTACACTAACCCTACCCCTAAACCTATCCATCACACAAAACTACAGGCATTTTTACATTTTCAAAAAAAAGCTCTTCCTGTATGATTTATAAGCTTGTTTCCTCATTGGGACCTCAATGAGGGGCCCCCACAATGATAAAGTCCTCGTGAGTCAGTGTGCATTCAGGTTGAAGTCTCCACCGGTATGGCGCCTTGAAATGGTCCATTCGGTGACAAGACTGACAAGCACGACAGATAACACACATGTATATGCGTCACAACGATCTAAGTTTACAAACGTGACTACGTGCGCGTGACATGCGTGTGGAGAACGTCTGCACGCCATGCTTAACGTGCCTTGGCTAATTTCAAAATAGAGCACGTACTTTTATGCCACTACTTGTATAATGGACTTGTCTTATTTGAGACACTGTTAACAGTGTGGGTTAGAAGATTTGATCATTTAAGCTATTATTAAATTAGATGAAGTAATTTAGATGAAGTAGTAATTATTAAATTAGATGAAGTAAAAGCGCATTCATAGCTATTTAACATAGTACCTAGCCTATATCTTTAACATCCTGGACGAATATCAGGAAAATACTATTTAGGTTTGTGATTTAAACAAAAAAAAAAATCTCACAACAGTTAAAAGCTTAGAATTATTTTACAATATCAATTATGCGCGGACTTGCATGGGGTTAGGAAATATACAATAATGGGCGAAAAAAATCTCTATAGTAGAGTGGATGCATTACTTAAGTACCGTATATACCCGAATATAAGACTAGGTTTGTGTCCTAAAAATAGGCTGAAAAATGGGGGGTCGTCTTATATTCGCGATATAGACAAAATCACGGGGGGAAAGGGAGAAAGCAGGGGGAAACAGTTGAGGGCGCCAACACGATAGGCTACGTAATTAGTGACAGTGTTATGAATTAAATAAACAGTAAAGTCCCGCCATGGAGAAGTCAAGAGATCATCTTGAGAAAAGAGCTTCATAAGTTGGTCAAATAAACCAACACGTTCGAAACAGTTATGACACCAACTTTAAACTTATGGTCGTGAATGAGGCAGAATCATCTAATAATTGCAAAGCTGCCAAAAAAAATTGGAGTCACAAAATGCAATGTTCAGAGGTGGCGAGCACATTATTTTCCCAAAAATAAGTCTGGAAATGGGGTCATCTTATATTCGGGTATATATGGTATATTCTGAATTTTGTTCTATAAACTTCTTGAAAGCTCATTCAAACCGAGTTGTAAATGCCGAAATGAAAGGAGGCCAAACAAATATGAAACTACTAAATGTTCTATTGAGATTACTGGTAAATGTTCAACCTATTCTTTCAAAAACAAAAATATATATATTTAATAATACCCACACAACTACTCCTTTTAGACAACAGCAAGTGTTCTGCTGTGGTGCTGTTTGGAACTATATTTTCATTGTCTATTGTGTGAAATGCCAGTCATTATCATATTGTTTATTTACAGGCATTCTGGTTTTCTAATGATTCTTTTTATAAGCTAAAACCTGCTCATTACAGAAACATTAAACAAATATTTACAAATCTGTCTTTTACTTGGCATTTTTCCTCAACTTTTTGTCTCAACTGGCAGATAATTTTCATTATATTTAAAAATATATATTTTCCAAATTCTGTTACCCAGAAGTGAAACATTATGTGAATTCAAAGTGGCTGCATTATAAATAGAAATATAGGTAGTCTAAATGTATGTGTCGTTGTTGGTTCCCATGACATGCTACATTATAATGTTTTAATGGCAGCAGGAATTTCTTGGCTATAAATTTTGCAGTTCACTAATGAAGGGCAATGCAAAGCATTAAATCAACCAATGATCAACCAGTTCTCTGAAATAGCTCAGAGTGCATCTCATGAAGCTTCATTTGGCAAGCATTTATAGACAGAGCAAAACACAGTGTCACACATTTAGATAATGGAAGAATATGTGTGTGTGTGTGTGTGTCATTGTGATATAAAGAAAAAGACAAGACTATATAAATCGTAGCCATAGTTTAAGAGTACACTTTTATACTGACAACATGACTAAGCATTTTGACTATTCTTGTTTGTGATGACACAAGGGCTTTTCATTTTGATGGCACTAGTATGTGCATTGACATAAATACTGACTTTTGAGAGATGAACTAAGGATTTTGAGCAAGTTACAGACTTTTGCAGGTAATCCATTGTGTGCTGCTGCTTGTATAAATTATTTTGATAAATGCATTTACTGGTTTGCGAATCTTAAGGATGATTCAAGAAATGTACCAAAGTGACTGAGAAAAACTAAAAGGACATTCAGGGCAAACAGTGTGTGCAAAGGGAATTAGTAAAATGGGTAAATATGATTTCATCAAGTACAATGTTCCTGAATCAACATCCTTTTTGATCATGGAGCAATGTATAAGTTTACAGTTGCAGTGATATCAATTGCAGGCTATAACCAATGCAGAGCCTAAGCTCCAAGTAAACGAACAAACCACAGACAACAGCCATTACATCTGTATTCTTTTTTAACACAACCTACAGAATTTGTGTTTTGTTTTGAGTGTCTTTCAAATGACTTTGTATGATAACTTGTATGTTCATCTGTGCTGACAGGTATAATAAGTTCCAGTTGAGATCTTGTTGGGAATTCTGTGCAATTGGCCAACACAACTTCAAGCAGACATTAGTATTAAATCGCTAAAATAAATGTATAGCCATAGATTTGTTTACATAATGCTCCATATGGTATAAATCAAGGTGATATGGTTAACCCAAGGTGAGATGGTAAGGTGTGAAGAGATTTATTTACACATAAGCACAAGTCTTCATATTTGTAAAGATATTTGTATTTGTATACATGCATAAATTATCAAACCCATTCAGATAATAATTAAAATATATTTCAAAAACATGGGGGGGGGGGGGTAGCTATAAATAAAAGCCTGACGACACAGACAACTTGGTTTAAATGAGCTTTCGAGAAGTTCATAGAACAAAATTCTGAATATACTTAAGTAATGCATCCACTCTACTATAGAGATTTTGTTCGCCTTTTTTATATGTTAAAGATATAGGCTAGGTACTATGTTAAATAGCTATGAATGTGCTTTTACTTCATCTAATTTAATAATTACTACTTCATCTAAATTACTTCATCTAATTTAATAATAGCTAAGCATGGCGTGCAGACGTTCTCCACATGCATGTCACACGCATGTAGTCACGTTTGTAAACTTAGATCGTTGTGACGTTCAGACAGGCAGACGTTCTCCACACTCATGTCACACACATGTTAGCACGTCTTTAAGCTTGGTTAGGAAAGAAACAACACAAAGCGAGCACCATACACCGGGATAGAAACACACACACACACACACACACACACACACACACACACACACACACACACACACACACACACACACACGTCTGGTGTTGTAATGGTTTTTATACTGTACAAACTGTATATTCTCTCCCCTTACACTAACCCACCCCTAAACCTACCCATGACACAAAACTTTCTGCTGTCTTACATTTTCAAAAAAAAAAAAAAAAAAAAAAATGATTTATAAGCTTTTGTACCCATGGGGACCTCAATTTATGTCCCCACAGTGACATGAGTCCCCATGAGTCAGTGTGTATTTAGGCTGAAGTCCCCACCAGAATAGAAAAACATGTCCACATACTCTGCTTAATTAAAATGCTGTGATCCTGTTTCCATAGAGAGAATGTAAATATCTAACCTTGACAGAGCCTAAAACACACACACGTCCCGTCAATGTCCTCTACATTAGGGCACCTGCCTACCAAATGCCATCTGTGCCATCTGCAGACTTTGGCATCAAGTGTCAATCAACTCATTCAAAGGCACACAAGGGAGAGAGAGCGCAATGTTTTCCGTCAGCATGAAATAAAAATTAACTCTATATACTTTCTTAATGCTTGTTACTGGCCTTATTGTAAATGATTAATCAGTGTGTGTTTTTCTACAGAAAAAAAATCTGTAATGATGGTGAATACATGAGGAGAGTTAAAAGATATGAGCATGTATGTGTAATTAGTTTGGGCTTCTGTTATGAGGGAATAAACACATTGCTAAAGTTCACAATGTGAGGTCAACCCAAACACTGAGTGTAAATAATGTACGACCCGACTGGAGCAAAGCGCACCTAGAGACACTGAATTACACAACACAATCTCAACAGCAACCTAAACACTGTTATGAGTGTGTGTGTGTGTGTGTGTGTGCGTGTGTGTGTGTGTGTGTGTGTGTGTGTTTGTGACATATCAGGAAACAAATGTGTGTACTGACATGGGTATGACACAGGTATTACAAGGAGAGGGTGACTTATGAGGACATTATCCATGTCCCCATTTTTCAAAAGGCTTATAAATCATACAAAATGAGTTTTTTCAGGAGAAAGTAAAAATGTGCAGTTTCCTGTGATGGAAAGTTTCCTGTGATGGGTAGTGTAGGGGGATAGAAAATACAGTTTGTACAGTATAAAAACCATTACGCCTATGGAATGTCCCCACAATTCACAAAAACAAATGTGTGTGTGTGTGTGTGTGTGTGTGTGTGTGTGTGTGTGTGTGTGTGTGTGTGCGTACAGGTATATGTGGTTTATGAGGACATGTGTATAATGACATGGGTATTACAACATAAACATGGTTTATGAGGACACTTTTAAACAAATTCAAACAATGCCAAAAGTTTTGTGTGACGGGTAGGGATGTGTATCGAGAACCAGTTCCATTTTAGAGCCAGTTCCAAATTTCCCAGAACCGGTGATTCGATAAGAAACACACATTTATCAGTTCCTGTGTGCGCATTTTAATGTGATTTTAAACCATTCAAGCACAAATAAGACTCGCTCGCTCGCCGTTTTCTGTGCTGCAGACACAAACACACGTGCGCACATAATGGCTTTTCATAGTGAATAGTGCATGTCTGTGTGATAAAGTTCTCTTCCTCGTCTTTTTGCACAGCACACGAAAAGACAAATAAACACAAAAATATATTTAAAAATATTCTTGTAAACACAGTCCAGAAGAGTTTAATCTGTGCAGCTCTTAAAGCGACAGCAGATTTTCCTGATGCCATCTCTATGATAACGTTAATCAAACAAAAGACACGAGAAAATTCACTCGCTGTTCTAGACAGAATAACTTTTGTGACTATATTTGTAATGTATAACCTATATTTTATTAAAGGTGCTCTAAGCGTTGTCATGCGACAAACGTGGGCAGTCTGGACAACAAAGCATAACAAACAGTGCTCCAGCCAATAGCCGACAAGAATGATTTGGGGGTGGGAATCATTCTTGTCGGCTATTGGCTGGATCACTGTTTATTATGTTTCGTGGTCCAGATTGCACCAGTTTGTTTTTGTTGCCGTTTTTGGAGCTTGTGCTGACTACAGAGACCACGTTTTTTTACAGCGTATTCAGGGGATAGGCAGCTAGCGGATAGCGAGTAGATCTTTGTTGTATGTGACAAAAAAAATTTTGGCTTAAAAAACGTGCGACATCGCTTAGAGCACCTTTAATAAAGTGCAGTGTTATTTTACATTTGATTACAGTTTCATCACCTCCAAGGAAGGAACAGTGGTGAACCGGCCACAGGGTCATGGGCGGCCAAGGCTCATTGATGCTCATGGGGAGCGAAGGCTGGCCCGTGTGGTCCGATCAAACACACACGCTACTGTAGAAGTTAAACTGCGATGCACTGTGTATTCTGATAAAATATGCCTGAAAATGTTTATTTCAATCATATCTTTGTATTTAATTGTGCAATTGCTAATTGTTTATTTGTTTACTTGTCTTTAATAATGCTTGAAACTTATATTAGTAGTTGTTTTTGCTATGGTATATTTAAACCATAGGCAAAAGTTCCTTGTGCAAGTGTTCTTTAGCCTGTTGATTTTTGTTCATGGTATTCAGCTACAATTAAATATTTTGCAATAAGAACAAATGTGAAGGATGTCTAATTTTTTTTTTTTTACCTTATTGGAATCGAAATTAGGAATTGATAATAATCGGAATTGGTAAACAGAAATGGAATCGGTAAAATTCAAATACTCACCCCTAGTGATGGGTAGGTTTAGGGCTAGGGTTAGTGTAGGGGGACAGAATATACAGTTTGTAGAGTAAAAAACCATTACGCCTAGGGAGAGTCCCCGTAAACCAAATATTCAAGTGTGTGTGTGTGTGTGTGTGTGTGTTACTGGCTTCAGAAATAGATTTCAGTCATTTTAAGACTTTATTTAAAAGTTGATTTTAAATAAAGTCTCAATTCGTCAGTTCAAGCAGATGCAATGATGAATTTTAAGGTGCTTTCACAAATAGCACTTTTAGTGTGCACACGGGTACAACTGACGTCAGAGTTTGATTTGTTTGGATGATGTGAATGTTGTTTTCCGAACTTGGGTGCACACCCGCTAACCGTACCCAAGTCCACATAAAAAGATTTAAGCTGGGATCCGGTTCATGTGAACTCTGGTACGGTCCTCTGCTGATATGGACGCAATAGTACTACATTGCGGAAATGAACCGCTATTGATGATGTACGTATGATTCAAAAAAACTGTGTTTGTGTGTTCTCACTCACTTTCCGGACAAGCGTGGTAGGGGTGGTTGGGAGAAATCGAACTTGAGTTCGGACCAGGCAATCGAACCAAGTGTGAAATTTGAAAATTAAATCGGAAAATATACTAGAACTCTAAAATTAAACCTGAAAATATAAAAAAGCTCATTCAAAATATAAAAAAATAATATAGTACGGCATAAAAATAAAATATAATGAAAAATAAATAACACAAATTAAAATGTGTAAAAGAATGGCATGCCTAAACTCACCCTGCACACTAATGCCGCGTTCCAGGCAACCTGTAACCCGTGTTTTTCCAACCTTCTACCCGTGAAAGTGCACTGGAACGGCAGTCAAACCTGTGACTTTGCCTGGAACGCTACAAAGTCGTGAGTCGTGGTTTGAAATCGTAACTTACGGGCTCAAAAACCTGCCGGGAACACAGCATAAAATCCAGAGAAAATTGTCTAAAATCTCAGCACACACTTCAAAGGCTCTCACAGCCTTTCCATACACGTCTGTCTGTCAAATGATCTTAAGCCACTCCTTCCGACATCAGGCCACTCCCTCAAAACAGTAAGCATTTACATTTATGCATTTGGCAGACGCTTTTATCCAAAGCGACTTACATTGCATTCAAGGTACACATTTCTACATTTTGTTAGTTCTTGCTTTCCCTGGGAATAGAACCCATGACCTTGGCGTTGCTAGCACCATTCTCTTATTGTTTGAGCTACAGCAAGCCCCTCCCACATCACCTAACAAGCTGAACAGTCAAGAGTTGTGCAGAAGTGTCTCCTTCAGTAAAGGGTCATACTGCAGTCAGCCATGTGTGACGCTGAGGTCAGACGTGTCCAATTGGAGATGACAGACGTGTCTCGTGTGTGTGTGTGTGTGTGTGTGTGTGTGTGTGTGCTCTTCAAGAACAGATTCAGAAGAGAAAAGTGAAGACGAGAGAAAAAATGGAGAATCACCACAGTCAGCTGTGCTAAATGTGCAGATTATAAAGCATAGTGAGTTATGATTGGATGATATGGAGAGAGAGAGAGAGAGAGAGAGAGAGAGAGAGAGAGAGAGAGAGACAGACAGAGAGAGAGGATCAGGGTGTGTTTGTGTATGTAATGAGGTTATATGTAGGAAGAATCATCTATCAAAGCGCAGCAGGAGCTGTCTACACACACACACACACACACACACACACACACACACACACACACATATAAATGCTTTTACACAGAGATTAAATGAGGACATATCATAGACTTCTATTGTTTTTATGTAAAACTAAATATAATAACTACATACTAACTGCTCAAACCCTAAACGAAAACTTAAAAACAAAAATCCACTTTATGAATCATTCATACGTTTGAGGATGCCCCCAAATTTAGCACACTTCTCAAGACAATTCAGTCCTCAAAGTAACACAGTATTTCTTTAACAAGAATAGACCCCTCTCTCTCTCTCTCTCTCTCTCTCTGTGGAAATAATTAGCTTGAATGTGATGCTTTAATTCATGTAAAAGTATAAAGCTGAAGTTCACCTGCAGAGCAAAACTAATGCATGTTAAATAGGTAAGAACACACCTACAGCTCTTTAATTCATACTGGTCTTACAGCGAGACAACAAGAGTCCGTTTATCCATCGCTCTATAGTGAGAAAACCCCAGAAGAAAACGTTCGACATTGAAAGATTATTCAGCGCTAACAGCTGTGGAAACCTTCTGCAAGAAACATATGTATAATTCTACGTTTAATTAAAGTATTAAATTGATAAACGCTGTGGAAGTTCAGGCGGCGGAGGGCTTTGGCGGGATGGGATTTTAACCAACACGCTCAGCGTTAACTGAAAAAGCCTTCAAGACACGAGCGATGGGTGGAACGTGTGCGCCTCTCGCTCGGGTGCCCCTTGGGAGTGTGCCGTCTCCCAACACTACTGAATATTCATGAGCTGCACTATGATTATTGGCCGGCTTCAGAATAGAAGTATTTAAAGGGTTTGCTCTAGTAAAGAGTTTCTTCTGCTTTAAAATAATGTTTGGAGAAGCAGGCGAGATTTGAAATGGCCCAAGGAAAGAGCTTCAAAGAGAGTGAAACGGGCAATTCACACTTCTTAAAAAACTGTGAAACGCATGCACATAAAAGTACACAAAGCAAAACAGACTAAAGTTAAAGGCCAAGAGGTTGAGTTACTGTAATTAAAGTTTAAATATATTTTTGAAACTTGGATGAGGCATATTTGAAATCTGAGTATATTTTGATTATTTTTGATGTATTTAAAGGCGTCATGAACTGGCTTTTTTATTTTTTTTATATTGTTGCCTGAGGTCAACTTATGACGTCCATGTGTTTTTACATTCAAAAACATCATAATGAATAGATAATAGGCCATTTTCTACCCTGGTTTTGAGCTCCTGGAACGCTCAGTTTTTATGAGCGTACACGTGGGGAATTGTTTTGAAAACTTCCAATGTGGAAAAAAACGGCAACCAGAATGATTCGCCCATACATGTTCGACCCAGAGTCTGATCCCGAATCGCAGGACAGTGAACCAACAACACCTCAAATACACAGGTTACTCCAGCCTGTGATAGCGTGGTAAGTTATGTTTAGTTAGACACGTACACATAATCAGTAGATATCAAATGATCTGTAACATTGCAATACTATCACATATAAAAAAAGTGTTTTTACTCACAAAAGTGTGTTGCATCATTCCTGTTGGATCCAATATAGAAGGCACAGCATCGTTTTTAAATCTCATTCTGTCTGCAAATTCAGTCTCTTGTTTACAAAAGAATCCGCGGTGAAATGTCTTACCCACGTGAACTGGAACTTCATTAAAAATAAAGTTCAACCACGCGTTCCTAATATTGGAACAGAAGGAAGCTTATGCAGCGACTGGGTTCTGGGTTCCACAACCAGGCACTGCACAGTATTTTGTAATCTTCAACTGCATGTTTACTGCTTGTTAGCTCAATCCGGTTTAGTGCCATGTAGGTCCATATAGGGCCATATGGTGGGCGGGGCTACAGAATTAGGCGTTGGTCTTCTGTTGAGGAGGCGTTTCGCTGCTTGCTGACGTCACGGGGATGAACATTCGCAGATCTTTTTGACTAACAAGGAAGTTTTCAGCTACGAAACGTACAGGATGTTCTTATATTACCATGAACTTTTATATATCACAAGGTCAAGGGAAAGTTGATTTCTCAATTCATGACCCCTTTAATAAATATGAAAAATGTTTATCAACAAAACCGATAAGCCACTGAAGGTTGTGCATACTAATGTTATTTTAATATAATTGAGATACTATTATAGTTTTTTTAAATGTATATTTAATTCATTTTTAGTAATTTTGTTGGGTGATTTTTATTAGTTGATTTATTTTACTAAAATAAATTTTTTCAATTTATATATTTTTTATTAATTTTTATTTCAGTTTTAGTTATTTTAGTACATTACTAAATGAAAATGAGAAATCTTGCTTTGGTAACTAGCTGAAATAAAAAGGTTTAGATTTAAGTTTTTTATGTTGTTAATTTTAGTTAAAGGCAGTGTAGGCAAATTGTTCCATATGATAGCAACATCCTGATAGCAATCACTAAGTTAAGTGGTTTACATGTGTGTGTATATATATATATATAATCTGTGGAAGGCGGAGTTCCAAATGTAATGATATAATGTCCTACTTGATATGATGTCGTTTTCTGTTTGTCTATTTATAAAAAATTATAAAAAAAAATTCTGTCCTATGTGTTCTGTGCTAGATTAACGGAGACTTGTTACAGCACTTGCATATTGTTGCCCTTGACTGTTTTTAGTTGCTTCTATTGCTCTCATTTGTAAGTCGCTTTGAATAAAAGCGTCTGCTAAATCACTAAATGTAAATGTACCTGCCTGACAGCATATGTACTTTCATACCTCCGCGCACCTGCTCACGCAGACATCCCGCGTCATCAGCGCGTTTCATGCTATGCAGAGTTAGACAGACGTCAGTCACCGAGCATCGCAACCGAAACAGCTTTTACAGTTCCTCCTGAACCAAAACAACAAGCTTATGCAGCGTTCACACCATAACTGCTGTAATTTGTAAGAGATGGAAACCTGTGACGTTATACTCGGAGTGGTTTGTGGCTTAAGCGGTATGTATGCGTTTCAATGTCAACACTATCAACACAGAAATGAATCTGCAGCAGTCAGGTGGTACAGGTCAGTTGTTTATGTTCAATATTATTGTAATGTAACGTCTCGTGACACTTTTTTGCTCCCTGCTGTACGCGTTCATGTGTTTTGAAGGAGGCGTGGCTTTGGAGACGCTCTGAAGGGAGGGTGGGATCTTATGCTTTCAAAGCTAGCTCGCTATTGCTAGCCTCTCCGAAAATCCCTACCCTACCTTTAATTAGGGTGGCCATACGTCTGGATTTTGGAGTCGCGCTGAATCGGCCTGAAAAAAACCCCGCTCTTGGGATGCAGCAGCATGCTGTAAAATCTCTTGTCAAACAAATTATTGGCTGAAAGTGGTGTCAATCAAATAAATATCTGATATATCGTTGGTTAAAAACGTAAACAAGCCTCCACGACGTGCTGGCTACATCATATCATAACATTAACATGCCGAAACGTCAGACCTCATTTAATCCGGAATGGACAAAAGAGCACAAATTTATATCAAAAAGCACACTGTGTAGCTGTGAAGTGGACGTTAGTAGTCAAGGGGAAAGCTGCCATTGACTGATATGCCAGCACGAAAGTAACCAACGAGCCGCAGGTACGTCTTCCCTTAGGTCACTGTAACAAAGTTCGTAGAACAAGGAGGAAGAAGACAGGGGCGGCGTGACTGGGTACTGTTTATTCAGAACTCTCGTGGTACAAACAAAATAAACTCGCGCTTACAGCGCTCTCAACAACTCAGTTCAATATAACTTGTTCACAGCAATCTTTCTCCAACTCTCCGTCTTCGTGCAGACCTCGCTAAACCAGGCCCCCTCCGCCACAGTTATTTTTTCGAGAAGCACCATCACCTGATGACAAAATCTCCGCTGCAGAGCGTTGTAAAGTCTATCATGCAGTCAAGCAGCACCAGTCATACTGTACAACAGAAATATATAAATAAACAAATAATGAATGCAAAATAAATAAATATACATTTCAGTTCTTAAAGAGCTGCCTGAGCTGCTGCAGAGGGTGTACTTCTTTGTTAAGAACTGAAATGTGTATTTATTTATTTTTCACATTCATTATTTGTTTATTTATATATTTCTGTTATTTCCAGAAGTCCAGAAATGCTATGTTTTCAGGCACTGTGCACTTTGCAAGACTTCAGGTTCATCTCCGTGGTCAGTTTTTGAAACAGACATCACAATGTCTTGAATACAAATACTGTGAACAAACACTTTTTTGCCTCTTCTGTTACACATAGGTCTACATCAAGAAATACTGTAGATCAAGTTGTCTGGCAATGAATAGAGTAGGCTATTTCAGAATCACTGTATCATGATAGCGTCGATAGTATGCACAAAATTGTATTGTAGTTGTGAGTACACCAGAGTCCTATGCAATAATTCTTGCCTCACTAAATGCTGCAAAGTGTCCTCCTTTTTGGTGTTATGGAAATGGCCACCCTACCTTTACTATAACCTTGATGTTTATTTAACGATAACCCTAGTGCATAAAAGTGATTTTACCATGATTTTACCCCCCAAAACAGTCCTTGATCTCTTGCTTTATTGAAAGAGTTTGTTCCTCTTTATCACACATGCTTTTTTGGAGCTAAACGTCTTTATCATCTTCGCTCAGTGTACTGGGTTCCCTTTCAGTCGGTCACGTTTGATGTACGTCGGAACTGACCGACGAATTGGGTCCCCTTCAGGGAACAAGGCGTTTTTCTCAAGGTCAAAAACTCTGTAATACAGCTAAAAAATAAATAAATAGAGAAAAGAAACAAAATCCTGATGTCTTAGGAGGAAATCAAGCTCGTCTTTGGTAAACCTTGCTGTGAGTTCTGCTACAGACACTTCATACAGCAATGCGCGAGTGAGCGGGAAATGGGTTACCATAGTGATCAATCAGAATAATACTGGAAACATCCAATCACATTCAAACAGACAGCTAAACACACACACACACACACACACACACACACACACACACAAAATAAAAGACCAATGGAAATAATGTAACACTTAATTAAAATGTTCTTCCGCCCAATGATGAAAGAAACGCTCAATTAGACCGGTCACAGGTCACACGTCTGACACCCTTCACTCCCCAAGGGTCACATTTAATGGTGAGAAAAAGACTAAAAGATTAAAATCGTGGGCAGACGTTTGATTAATTAATGCTCAGATGTGGCACTGAAACGAGCTGCCAGTGAATTTGAGCTGCTCCCGCAGTCTTAAAGAGACAGGAACACATTTACACCTGACATGAGAATGATGAGAATGATATAAAGACTCTTCATGTGTCCACAGTATAAAATAACATAATGCACTGTGGAAAGCTCAGTGAAAAATATTCATCTGTCAAATCAGACAGATGTCAACCTGAACATGTTGTGACACCCTCATCCTCAAAAACCATCATCAAAATTACAACAAAAAGAAAATGTGACCAAGTCGACATTAAAAAAAAAAGGTTCACAATGAGGATAATCATGGTTTATGTGTTTTGTACTGTGAATTATAGGCTCTGCTGTTAATTGCACTGAATCCCATCCCACTGGATGATTAGTTCTCATATTCATCAGCCTAATACAATATTTGTCCCAGTGTTTGTCTGGTAAATCTCACTACTGCTGTTTATGTATTTAGTAAATTGTCAGTTTTGCTATGCTTTGTGTTATATTCATTAATTTGCATTTTGTCAGGCTAGTTTATGGTAATATTATCAAAGTCCCTTTAAGACAAGTCCTTTCACTCTGCGGCCATCTTTGAAACGCCTCTCTTTGAATGGGGAAACATCAATTCCCCAAAACTGTTCGCCAACCTTACGATTAAATTTCATGTTTGAAATCACCAATGAAATGTCTCATACATTTTGTGCTTGAAGTGCTTGAATCGTGACAAAAAATTAGCACTTTCAGCCTGCACAAAGCTAGTGCGCAATCCTAAATGCGCGTCTCAGAACACTGCCTGTTTCTATACCAACCGGAGCGTCTAGCAGCAGCTGCAGTGACGCGATGACTTTACTAATCAACGATTGGCTCTTTCATTTAGAAGGCGGGACTTATCCCACCATATTGAGAATTGGGGCATTGGGACTTTCTCCCATTCATAAGTAATCGGAGTGCACCGTCTTCCTATATACGTATAAAGTATTTGATATTATGCAATGTATTAATATTACCATGAAATGCAGAGACCATATACAATTTGTATGCACCATGTTAAGGAAATACTTTGGTTTTGTGTTGGGTTCTTGGAGACATCCTCAACTGGGAACATGATTCATATGCAATGTAAATAATGCATGTTTATTAAACTGGCACATTTTACATGTCCCATGATGCATACTACAGACAAGTATATGTGCCCAGAGTATGAACACAACACACAAAGTTGAATTCATTATGGGTTTCCCCAATGGGAACTTTGCACATTTCATTCATATTCTGGGCTTGTCTGCTTGTCGGTATGTAGTAGCCAATGTATCATCAGTTAGGTGTGTACTAAGTTGTATCATTGTTCTAATACATTAAGCCATTTAATTTATGCAATTTAAATGTTTGGGGTTTTGTTGCACTTGAAACATGAGACGCAGGCAGTGTAAAAACGTAAGGTCTCGAGGTACATTTTTTAAAAAGTTTAACTTCTTTTAACGGCGTTCTAAAAATGGTGCTGCAAAAGACCCGAGGCATGTGCACAACCAACATCCTTCTAGAGCATGCTTATAGACAAAAAAGACAAAAAGCACTGTGGAATACAAAAAAAAAACACCTTCTGGCATGGATCAGCATAGAATTTATTATTAGATTAATATAAAACAAAACAGTCAGTAGCACGTACTATAGTGTGTGTGTGTGTGTGTGTGTGTGTGTGTGTGTGTGTGTGTGTGCTGCTGACCGTGCTCTAAACACCACAGAAGAATCCTGAACGCCCTCAACTGCCCAAGAGATGTGGATTAGCTATTCCTGATTATCTGCCCTGTCACACTCCCGTCAGCTCTCGCTCTCTCAAAGAGAAACACAAACACAGCAAGCTGGTCATTTTAACTACAAACAAGAAAACAAGAGAGAGAAATTTATTTGAGTGCACATACAGTATCAGATAGCCGTGATGACATTCAGACCGACAGCGTGATTGTGAACGACATTGCTGAACAGTTCGATAAAAATTAAGGTAAACTAAGCAACTTATAATTTAGATGCAATCTTGACAGTTGCTTCACGTATTTTTTTCTCCACAAATGATAATAGTCCCAAATCCAAATCCACAACAGCATAAAAGGATAGTTCACCCAAAAATGAAAATTCTTTCATTAATTACTCATCCTCGTGTCGTTCCAAACCCATAAGACTTTCATTCATCTTCGGAAAAAAAACAAAGATATTTTTAATGAAATCTGAGAGATTTCTATCCCTCCATTGACAGCTACTGCTACAAAACTACCATTTTGACACTTTGACACAAAAAGTTCATAAAGAGATCATAAAACTAATCCATACGAATTGAGCAGTTTAGGTCATATTTTCTGAAGAGACACAATCGCTTTATATGATGAACAGATTGAATTTAGCCTTTTATTCACATGTAAACATTGATCAGCGTGGATAGCAGTGAAGCGGTGGTTTTCTAATAGTCTATTTTTGCTGCGCTGAAAAGTGAATGCACACTTTTGATGGACAAAATAAAGTGTTAAAAAGCACAGGATAAACAAGTATACTGTGTTTTAACAAGAACTGGAGTATGTCAGAAAAATAGAAGATTTACCCATTTAAACGTTTTTAATTATTCTGTTTTGGTGAAAGTATGGTGTATTGTAAAAAAGCTGAACAGCCAGAAAATATGATATATAAACTTTTAGTGATGAATCAAACCCAAGTGTGCGTTTTTTGTTTTGTTTCGTTTTTGTATCCACAGTTTGCCGTCTTGTAAACATATTGAAGTATGACTGAAACGACATGATCGGAGCTGTTTTCTTGGTTGTGTTTGTTGTTTACCATTTAAATGCGAAAGTTGCACACCACCCCATGTTAACCATTTTTCAAGACTATCAAGTTTATAAATGACCAATTTCTAAAAACAAACATAGTTTGCAAAGAAATGCTCACTTATATATATCTTTGGAGCCGCTGCTGTGACGCTGTACGCTTCCAGTGAATACACTCGTGGTGTAGTGACGGTGTAGTTGCACTGACGCAAAGCTCAAGTTTTCAGGTGTGAAACGTAAAAATAAATAATAAAATTGACTCGACTCATGCATATTAATTACAAGATTTTGATTCATATTAATTGTGTGGTTGGACATTCATCCAAGTGTTTCCAGTTACATTAATGTTACTCCTAATAAAAAAAGTAACAAATGATTTAACATTGTTGCTTTATGTGGCAAATAAATGGAAGTTGTTTGGTTTTGTTTGACATGTCATTACTGCTCTTTTGTTGTTGTGGCTGTGAGGGCGAGTCTCTCGGCTGTCAGAGGGCAGTTTCACACAGCGACGGTCTCAGCAAAAACGACATATTAGGGCCACTGCAGCTTCGCTCAGAGCGACTGTTTTCACTCTCTCGTTCTTCACAAGAGGAGGAAAGGGGATCTTGTCTTTGTGATGAATTGCGGTGGGAATTACTGCGGTAAAAACACTCGTCTCTTTCATCCGTTGTTCTCTCCTCTCGGCACGTCAGCTCTAATTGGGGCGGTGACGGAGGCGAGCTGCCGTCCACAGCCCAGTTTCCTTTCCAGCATTTCATTGACAAAGGACATATCTGCAGCCGCAAGCCATCCTGGCTGAAAATGCACCGTCTGTCCCCGAAGACTTTGATACCTGTCCTGCAGCCATATTGGCCCAATCACGGCTGTACATCCCAGCTGGCTTTCACCGCCGCCGACGGCCATTTTGGCTCAGACATGACGAAGTGCTTCCTAAAATGCTGGAAACACAGCCCAGGCGCTCATGTTGGCTCAGCTGGTGCTGTTCATTTGCAGAGGAGCACAGATGAAACTATGTTGGCCTGTGGCATTACAATTTATCTAATTTCTGCTCTAAAAACAAACACTCACTCACCGAGCTCCCTCTTCCTCAGGTCAGCCCCTTCACACTAGACCTGAGTTCATTTGGTTTGGTTTCAGTAATATCTGATTTGATTTGATTACATTGACACTATCGGATGAGTACAAAACTTGAGCTGAATAACAACACTTCTTTATAGCTGAATCAAATTTGTTTCATAATTGACGAATTTTGCAACATTGACAGTTATTGGACTGAACTGAATCAGCATTGAACTGACTCGAGCTGCATAAGGAGCTTTACAGCAGAATTTGAATTTGTCTCATATTTGAAGTTTGCAACACTGATTCTGTTATTCTCCTGTTATTATTACTGTAAAGCTGCTTTGAAACTGTCTATACTGTATAATGCACTATAGAAATAATGGTGACATGATATGGTGTAAAATTGTGACGTGCAATTTGTCTATTTCTCATTGCTTTCTCTTGCCCAGTTCTCCACCTTTATTACGACTCCTCTCCAAATCAATACTACAAGCCCCCACAATCTTTTTTTATTCACAAAATCATTTGTATTCTAGTGTTATTATTGTATTCTAGTGTTTTCAGCTTTTTTAAACAAAGTGAATTCAAGAACCTTCAGTGTTCTTTTGTGCAAACATACAGTAACTTAAATAAGCAACTTGCCATACCAAGCAAGACCACAGGAGAGATGCCAAAGGACTGCATGCTACTATATGGATCCATTCAGAATTAAATTATTAATACATAGTATTAAACACACCAAAATACAAATGAAAAATGCAGAAACTTCAGAATCGTGTCTATGTTTGGAGCGTCCATTCGAACAGAAACACAACTGATCCTCAAAACGGCTTCTTCGGCGAGCATCTGCTATAAAACACTCACAGTACATTCATTTTGTCAACTACACAAATATATTGAACTGTGTTCATGCAGAAATATGATGTTATAGTGATCAGTGATCCGAGAGCGCACATACACAGGTTGTTTTGTGCATCAATAATAACGCATTAGCGGTGGATCCATCAAAACTTTAACAGTGACACTGGTTTTCTTAATCCAGCTGAGAGATGTAGTTTGCGTATCCTGTGTTCCTGAAGCGGTTGGGTGTTTTCAGCCGCCGTTCAGTCTGCATTTCATACAGTGTGATGAGAAATGGATTGGGCTGCTCTGAAACAATCACAGAATATGTACGAGAGAGGTGGTGCTTGGTTATTTTTGTATTTAACACATTAATAATCATGAAAATGAAATTATCTTGCGGACCCCCTGGAGGATCACTGAGGCACCCCGGTTGAGAACCACTGCTCTTGCCAGTTGAGTGTGTTTGTTTTTGGTGGTAAAAATCTGACAAAAACATGTGTGAAGTGAACAGTACTCTAATATCGGTGCCTTCTAAATAGGAGTCTTAGCTACAGCGGACGCTTGATGACAGAAGTGGAATCAAACTCTAGTTTGGACCAAACAATCAAAACAACCACAGTGTGACAACTGTCGACAAGAGTGAATTTGTGCATACGCGAACTAGCAGAGCGAGTCTTGACTGTTAAAGTCGACGTGAAATCAAAATCGACCTATTTCCTTCCCCAATACATGATCCTAATCTTATTGCGAACGATTACACGTTATTCCAAAGGGGAAAAAATTAATGTTTGTCTTTGTGATATTTCTTCAAACTAAAGATGGTACACAAGATAATTAATAAAAGAGCTCCTACATACTTTAATATGTATTTTTCTATGTGAGAAACATTGTTATAATACTAGGCAGAGTCTAATGGATATCACATTATGTCATTTTAAAACAATGTACGTCGTAGGTCTTTCGAATACTCGGGGCCCAAGACTGGAATAAGTTGCCTCTAGATATATAGAGTATGTCAAATATGGTTGGATTTAGTATGAACGTTAAAAGTTGGCTGTTAGATAGGTTGTTTTTATGATGAATTTGTATTAGGGTTTTTAGGTGGACGATTAATTAATTGTGATGTAAATTTTGTAGTAATGTTGTGTTGTAATCTTAATAGAATGCAATGCCTTTATAACCTGTCACCAGGAGTGAAGTTATGCTTTACAGCAAGGACCACAATGGAAATAAGTTTCGTTTAAACTTTATTGTGCTATCCTTGACAAATGAGTGTATTTTCACAATTACGTCTAATAAATCAAATCAAATCAAATAATGATGAAACTAATAATCCTCTCAAACCATCTGTCAAGTTGATTTTATTCCTATAAAGCAGTGGTCTTCGCTATTTGTTTTTTTTTTCCATGAGAGCCACACTGATAGGACAAAATCAATAGGAGAGCCACTTTTACCGCAAAGTATCAAAAGTTACATCCAGTCATAAATGGCATGTGTGCTTATCAATCTGTCATCCCTGAACATACAATATGCAATGCAATAAATACAAAGGTAGATAGTGGATATGCATAGTACATTTTTAATATAAACTTTCTTTTAGTGCTGTCAATCGATTAAAAATTAACTAGATTAATTTAGAACGTGATTAATCGCAATTAAAAGCACTTACCCTTTTATATACGTTTTTAATATATTTTACAATGTAATAATTTCACAGTAAATCGCCAAAAACCAAAGACGGCATATTTTAAATATTTCTTTAATGGCATCTTTTTATGAATAAAGGCCAGTATCACTGATACTAATACAGCGACTGAAGCCAATTTTAAACATTAATTATAGCCATTCAACATTACAGTGTAATTGAAAGCTTTTTAACATGTATTAGGCTTCAAACTTCAACTTAAAACGATCCTCACATAAACCCATGTCATATTTACCTGTGCCCTTCCTGTCTAACAGGTAGGAAATAGCCTACAGAAATTGAATAAAGTTATATCAAACAGTCTGCACTGCATAAAATACGAATTAAACAGAGATTAATCCTTTTTTTTCGGATTACCTTTAATGACAGACATCATTAGTGGCTGCCGAACATGACGCATCTGACGGGCTGACACACGCATCTCATCTCCTCTTGTGTATCGTATGCATGTAAAAAGTCATTTTGCCGTATAAATCACATGATAAATACAATCCGTGTTATAGATACGCATTTCATGAGAACGTGTTGCTCTCGATCTATAAGAGCACATTCGGAGCTATGTACATAAGGGCAGAGCAAGTTTAAATATACTTTCTAGTCTATATTTCCATCTTGTAATGCCGCTGTTTTGGGTATTTTTCAAATATAAATTACTTGTAATAGAACAGACACTGAGTTTTTAAATGGGTTATGTTATAGCCCTCCTTGTTTTTAATGTTTCTATGAAATATCTGTATTGACTGCATGATAATTTCACCGTATTATTTACTGTCATGCGAGCCGCAGATTAAGCTGGGCAAGCCGTGCAATGAGTAACACTGCTATAAAGCATACTATTGATACATTGATACTCTAAATTATCAACTTGATCAAACTGCCTTTTAGTATAATTGTATAAACTTCAGCTTGTGGTTCACATCTTTTTTTTTTTTTTTTGTGAAATCTTTACTGTTTTTATAAAGTAAACGTAAGAATATTTTTTATATTGTTAGTAATATTTCAAGATGAACACTTGATTACCCATACATAATTTTTTTTTGAAAAATCATGCTAAAATATGATACCTCAGGCTTTTGAGAAACGTTTATTTGCTCAGTCATCATTGCATTGCATCATCTTACTATGATTAGTGGAAAATATTACTGCACTCTTTGGGAGCTTCATCAGAAATTAATAAGACGCTTGTTATAGGCATCAGGATGGGCAGAAAACTCAAGGTCCGTTCGCTCACCGACTCCAGCCGTTTGCCTCCCCATGGCTTAATTAGATGAAGTCGCAGCGCAGCGCCAGAGGCCACTTCAGCTCCTCACTGCAGATTCAGCCATTGTGGCTCAAACGCCGCATGACACGCACAGGCTGTCAGACGCACAGACTGCCCTCCGGACATGAGGGGGTCAGACGACTCGGATGGGCTTGTTTTTATTCAGATCCCACTTATTCTCTCTCAGAGGAATGCGGGTCAAGTGTCTAATCACAGCAATGCAGAGCCACTTCAGGTGGGACTGTGGCGTCTGACCCTCAGGGGTTAAAGTTCACCTCCCTCACCTCTCCAGCACAGTGGCCCAATTACTGTCAGACTCACTGTTGCTGTGGCAACCAGGAGAGAAACCAGAATTATGCAGCCGTGTGAAACTCAAGAGAGAGACTTCGGTCAAAAGGGGTCAAAGGTCACATATCATGTTTGGGCTCTTCTGGCTCACAGTATAAAAAAAATTGGTTTATTACTGGATGGATGGATGGATGGATGGATGGATGGATGGATGGATGGATGGATGGATGGATTCACTCACCATCAGTGGTTCTGCTCTTGGACTGTGAGTGTGATTTAGGGTTCACTTCTGCCAAAGGGTTTGGTGAGCTTTCTGTAAGGAACACAAATCATCACTGTCGCATCCACATATACTCAGTTATTAATGTTATTATTAATATATGGAATTTGTAGGGAAATTCACAAACAATGAAGTGTATTTTTATTTTCTTTAAAATGCCAACAGTGAATATATTTTTTCTGTCAATTGATGAACTACTGATGCCACGGTCAACAGAAACCTATTTTATAAAATAAACCATTTTATAATAATCCTGAATTTCAGGAGGCGTGTTTGTGCTGAACAGAATGACAACAACAAAACTGAAATACTCATGCCGCATTACTACACCAGCACAGGATTGTGGGAGGTTAGTGAAAAAGACATTCTTGAAATACCTAATGCAAAAATGGTGCAACAGATTAGTGAATTCAGCTTCAATCGCTTTTTTATTTATGACACAGAAAGATTTTGTGGTTGTCTCTCTGTCTCTCTCCCTCCGTCTGTCTGTCACAGGGGAATAAAACGGCAAATCAATTCACAGCCCAGTGTGTGTGTGTGTTTCCATTCATTGTGGGAACAATGTCCTTTGTACATTTCTTTCATTTTTATCCATTCCCTCCATTCATTCTGTCCATCTTTGTGAACAGAAGGTCAAACAGAGAACAAACAACTGACCACTATCAGAAACACCACCAACATAAAACCTCAAACCAATTTCCTGCATGTTTGCTCTCTGATCTTCCCCTGAGGAGTGTGTGTGTGTGTGTGTGTGTGTGTGTGTGTGTGTGTGTGTGTGTGTGTGTCTTTTTAACAGTGAGACAGCTAAAAATTACTGTTTGTGTATGCCCTGAGGAAAGATAATCCCCAAATGAGATCTCTTTAAAATCTCAATCGTCTCTACAAGAGAGTGGCAAGGTTAAACAGAAAGATTTCCACGTCTCATCTTCATTTCAATTTAATAACCAAAGTCTGCAATTTCTGAGAATTCAATATGAACTCAAACATTTTTCAGCAGATTATCTGTAGTGTTGGGAATCAATAATAATAATAAAAAAAAGAAGATTATGAGGTGTTGGGAAGAATGTTTAGTTTTTTTGGGGGGTTATGTGAATGTTAAGGAAACGTTCCATTTGATCATTTTGTAAACATTATTGGAATGTTGCTTTTGAATGTTCTCTGAACATTCTGAAACAAGTAGTAACATTTAAAAAACATTAGACATCCAACTAAAACAATTCAGAAAAAAACATTCCATGAGTTATTTCATAACTCATAGCAAACGATATATTAATGTGACTGGAAGAATGTTTGTTCATAACTTTGCGAGGGCCTTGCCAGAACGTTTGCCAACATTCTGAGAACGTTCCCTATTAGCAAGTGTTGAAAAGGGAGTCAACTCTCTTTAATGGCCCTTTTCAGTTCAGTAAAACTAATTATGAATTTGAGGTTCATAATTGTGAATTATGAGTTTTCATGGTTACTCGTTAATAGTTTGTTTTGGACGATTGCAGCAATTGTCGCAACACCATCTCATATGTTTTCTAACAACTCTGTGTCATGTTATGTCACGCTGAAACATTCAAATAAAGCCATATGTGGGAATGCATATTGCTGATTAGGATTATTACTTTTCATTAGAGGTTTCCATGGGATCATGAAAGTATTACGCAATCATGTAAGACATTTTTCCTTCTTTTTTGGCATAAAGTTCTTTAAAATTGAGTCAAGAACTCCAGCGTTCAATAGAACCATACTGAACAGTTCTCTGTATCTTCTGACTCACTTATGTCTATGAGAAGCATCTAAGACAAAGATATGTAAAAAAAAACTCCATGAAGTCTCGTGAGCTATGAAAGAGCAACATCTGAGAAATGGCATGTTCCTCTGGACAAGTATGAGAGATGCTTCACGGTCCCTCGAGTTAGAAAATGAATCTAAAACAACCGGCTTTTATCTACACATTGGACACACACACTTCTGCTCTTCTTCATTTCATTGTCCGTCTCTCTCAGATTCGCTGTCCTGATTGATTTTGCGGTTTGTTTTCAGTGTTTGCTTTGCACACTGTTTGTTTTCAAGTGTCTCTCTTGCAAATTGATACACTGAACCAAGAAAATCAATTCCACCCCACACTGACCAACCAGCTCTCACACACACACACGCACACACAAACACACACACACACACAAACTTCAGAGTCAAGTAAAGTAACTCACTATAATATTTCACATTTACAGCAACAAATTGTGTGTTAGAGATTTACAGAACTGTATTTCATTATTTAACATAATAATTCAAACTACTTCAAAATATATAATCAGGGTTTGACATCATTCAGATTCCTTTTTCCAACAGGAAGAATTCAACTGTCTTTTTTTTTTTTTTTTTTTCAGAACTCCATATTGTAAATATAATTAAACTACTTTAAAATATTTAAAAATTGTTAAGCTAATAAAAATAATCTAGATAAACAAATGCTCATCATGGTCATCATCAGTGTGTTTGAGATTTTACTTTCATGATGTTAATCAGCATTTATCATACATTGTTATTGATACAGACCATCCAACATGTTTTTAGAAACTGGGCTTAAAAAAAAAACTTGACTTGGTGGTGATGTCCAACTCATAAATGCAATCTTTCCAACATGACGTGAACACATAATTTTTTCACTGTTTGTGTCATGCAAACACAAAAACAGTGCAGGAATAGCAAAAATAATGTTGACAGTGTTTGAATGTGAATTCCTCATTACAGCAATTACTAAGGCAAAAGCTAAACGTCACGTCAATGGATATGATGGATGCTTTCATGAAAACCTGTCAGGATGCAGCTCTTATCTTCAGACAGACACACAAAAAAGTAAGGCAGACATTCTGGACTGCTGCTGAGACCCACTGAAATTATCCATTCAAGCCACAGACCTTTTATCAAATTCACCATCCAAACAACATCTGCAGTCCGACCTGAGCAAAACAACACCACAGCCACATTACAACTCACTAGAGACACATCACCTGTCTTAGTATATGTATTATTAATGTTTATCTTTAGTTCTGGCCAGTGCTTGAAGTGGAGAAAAAAAAGTGCCAGTACTTCAGACGATGGGGTGGGATGGGGTTGGTTGTCTCCCTTGGTTGCAAGGGCGTATTTTTGGTTTGAACATTGGGGGGGTTGAAGTGTGAATCATTTAACGTGGTCTCAGGGTATGCTCCCTCGTCAGGTTTTTTTTTTGTTGTTGTTGCTTATTTATTTTTGTAAAATGGTATTTTGTGGTATAATCTACACATGTAATAGCCTAGTAACAATCACTTGTTTACAAAGTGCAATGGGAAGTAAAACTATCTTTACTTATACTGAAAATGTTAATTTCCTGTCATCTCTTAGAATATCTGAAAGCCAGGTTTTTCCTAATATCAGCCAAACACATTTTACACATGGGGAAAAACAATTGTTTAGTCAATAATTCAAGAAGGTCCAGACTTTAAAACTCTTGATTCTAACTTGTACTAGGCCAATAGAGACAGAGCAACACGCGTCATACTCTGAAAACCACGCCCACTGGGCAAACATTGACTCTGTATTGCGTGAAGCGGCCTCCTTGTCATTTCTGACTTACTACAAAACAGAACAATGTCTAAAAGCTGATATGTGATAAGGTGTACAGCAAACAAGCTAAAACACCCAGAAGCAAAAACTCCAAAGTTTTTATAAGCTGTCGACCCAAAAAACAAGCGTTTAAGGACACAAAAGTGGATACAGGCAATTGAGACATGTTATATTACACTGAGAACTACACCCACTATAGGGGAACGTAATCAGCGACAGGAAATATAATATATAAAACTAACATTTGGATATTTGACTTAAGAGTGACAAAATGTTTACTGCACATGCAGTATTAGAGTGTCAGGATCCCAAAATTTACCCATTCTTCCTGCTGAAGCTTCACGTCTTATTGCCTATATCCACTTTTGTCTCCTTAAACGCTCGTTTTTGTGTGTAACCTATACACATGTAGAAGCAATAGCTACAACATGCCACAGTTGTAATATAAATCTTTAGTAATAACATGTATTCCCTTAACAGATTATCTATTATAAATTCTACAGCAAATTAGTCAAAATGTACCACAATAAATACAATAGAATGTGACAAATTATAGTAAAGGTAGTCAAGAGTTTTAAAAAAAACTTTCTAATTACTAATTTATAAAATTTCTGATGGTGCGGGACGATGTCTTCCCCTCTTTTCAGTCTTTAGTTTATGTGGCTGTTTTAGATCATGTTTGACTTTCTCCGTAATGTTTTGCTATATTTTCAATAGAATTAAAATCATCAGCAATGTGATAGGAACTTTTGGAGCGCAGGTTAACATGCCTAAGGTCTGCCACTCATGCAAATTGTATGCATGTTGCGCGGGTCCATTCAGTTCGTATGGCAAAAGCTCTGAACGTGCGTTTTATACAATTAATGAATAGCCTAATTCTATGTTTCGGAGTGGTACGAGTGATGGTGTGCTGCAGATTAAAATATAAAAATGCCGGTGTGTACCGGCCCACTTCAAGCACTGGTTCCATAACCGGACTGGATGAGCAACGTTCAAAGTTACTACTTTGCTTGGACATTGCAAAGACAGATGTAAGAATAGTGGATGAACTAGTGTGATTACTATTGAAATATTAAATCATTTATTTAACACTGTTTTCTTTAATGAAATTATTTCACATTGTGCCACATAATAACACTTAACTGCATATAATTTTGTGTGAAAAGGAATAGAAGTCATTGCTGTTTTACTGTCTCTAGTGTTTATTTCAGCTGGAAACTGCAGTTATTTTGACGCATTAGTATGTTTTATGAGTTTTGCAAAAATGTAGCTAGAGGCACATCTTTCCAATGACAAATCGCAAGGTCCAGAACATAGTATGAACCAGTATGTGAATGCAAAATCTTCTAACATCTCTTCACATTATAGCACCTGTTTTTCCCTTTCTATAAATGAAAAAAAGCGGAATTTCTCCTTCAAAACCATCTGACCTCAAAAGAAAGTTGAAGCACCATCTCCCTGCAGGTAATTATCGCTACCCAATTAATTACGGCAAGAGGAATACAGTTGAAAAAAAAAAAAAAAAAAAAAAATCCATTCATTCAAGAACATTTCTGCTTTCAACACCACATGCCAATGTGTCGAGCATAAAAATCGATGATTTGCCCTCGGAGAGCAATAGGGATGGTGAGATTGAGAGAAAGGCCAATCAGAATTCTCCGTTATTGATCATCAGCCAGCAACAAACCCGAAGCAAACGTTTGGCCAATTACTTTCTATTTACCATAACGAAGAAATCAAGAAAGTGAGAGGGGGTGAATGCAGCAGGGCTAATTAGTGCCAGCTGACTGGTCAAGAGGTTAAAGACCCAATGACCAATCTGATCTTTTTCTCTCTCTTTGATGCACAGTCAGTTTCAAACTTAACTTTCTGTGCATTGAGAAAATATACTGACCATAAACAGACCATAAAAAATGCTTTTTCCGTTGGACTCTGCACACACTACAGCAGCTTACAGCCTTTGCTTTGATAAGAGAAGTCCTCAGACAGGGTCCGATCTGAACGCTGACTGAGATGAATCACTTTGATAGAGAGTACAGTATTCCTGTGTTGAATTGTCACATGAGAGAACTTCAAACTCAATGACTTTCATTTACATTGATGCTTATGGCAAACGCAATGAACCTTACATAGCTTTACTGCAGTTCATATTTTTCCTGCCATGTCTTATGTAGATAACGTCTTTGTGCTCGTGTGACAGTCCCACATGGGATTTTCTCTGCATAGTGAATCTAGGCCAAGACGCGGCCTGTACCAGACCAGACGGCACAGTGCTAATGATGAGAGAAGTGGATCACTGCTGGCTGACGCTTCTGCCGCCTCATCTCTCTGTCTCAAACTATCTGCTTATAATGAAGAAATAAACATCTCAAATACATTTTTAATGGCATAATAAAATCATAATGTCATATTCCTTCTGGCCCGTTACCTATTTTCTCTCTCTTTCTCCTGATTTGTGCACTTTATGCTGTTTTCACACTTGGCTTCATTTCAGGCGTGTTAAAGCAAGTGTTTGGCTTATTCTGTATGTGAATGCTCAAAATAAGCTTAAAAGCAAGCTGAACCCTTTTACATCTCAAGAGTTGGTCTGTAGTTCTTTACTAAACGTTAGTTGACTAAAAGAGGCTTAGTCAACCAAGATTTTATCAGTCGGTTAGTCAAAAAAAAAAAAAAAACTACACAGGAAGTAGCGAAGTCACGCAGTCCGCGAGGGACAGACCGTTTAACTGCGGGTCCTTGTGGTAATTACAGTGTCAGCCAGGAAATCCAAACGTTCACCTATCATCCATCGACCTCAAATATGACTTATCATATGAAACATGTAAGTAGCAACTTAACAAGGCTGCTCGCTCTAACATTAACCTAGATAAATATGTGCTATTATTTGGTGCATATCCAAGTGTTTGTGGGGAGTGTGGAACAAAGCACGACATGGAGGCGCCGGCGTGATCACTTGCATTTTTTCAACTTTAAACACTTTCTTTTTTTTTACATTTTTGGTCATAAGAGTAATACATCTGTGGCGAGGTTGATGAGTGAGAGACGTGGGAGAAGCGAGGTCTCGAGTCCTTTCATGAGGAAGCTCAGAGGCATATAAGGACGAGGGACACCAGTGAAGGACGAGAGAGGACTGAACTTTATGTTGCATTGTGTTTTGTTTATGTTTTATTATGTTGTCCATGAGGGGCTGCCACTTTTACTTTCAGTTTGTTTATTTTTTAAAGTCTTTAAATGTTTGCCAGTTCCCGCCTCCTTCTTCCCTGAATTAATAACTACGTTACATTGGTGCCGAAAACCCGGGAGGAAGGAGGGACATGCTGTCGGAGAGCCCTCGCCGCTGAGGGGGATCGCGGTGTTGAGGAATTCGGGCAGCGCGGATGAACGAAGACTGCGAGTGGCTGCCCGAGGCGATAGTGCTGGAGCAAGTAAAGTAGGCGCCATCTCGGGTGTACCCCCTGGCCTGCGAGGGGCGAAGGGGGTATGTGGCGAGGTTGACGAGCGAGAGACGTGGGAGGAAGCGAGCGAGACTGATGCGTGATTGAGAATAAGCGTCACCTGCGAGGCATACCGGTCTTGAGTCATCTCATGAGGGAGCTCGGAGGCATATAAGGACGAGCGACACCAGTGAAGGACGAGAGAGGACCAGGCCTGGACATTACGTTGTGTTTTGTTTATGGTTTATTATGTGTGTGCGTGGCAGTCGTCCATGAGGGGCTGCCCACGTTACTTTCGTTTTATTTATTAAAGTCTTTAAATGTTCGCCTGTTCCCATAACAACGAACTCATTCCAAACTTTAAAGGGTCTTTAAAGGGTCTACTTTGTTAACTTTTTTAACAACAAAATGTTGTGCTTTTGTAAAATAAAGAAAACAGTTTGTTTATTTATTTAAGTCTTTTAAATGTTCGCCAGTTCCCTCCTCCTTCTTCCCATAACAATGAACTATGTTACACTTATATATTATAAGAATAATCCCAGAATAATATTTTCTATCTAGAATAGAAAAAACACATCTAGCTATAGTAACAGAAATAGGAAAGTGAATTCTGGGAAGAAATTCCAAATGAAGAAGGGTATTTTGCTTGCAAGACAACATACAATTACACAGACATGGAAAGAGTCAGATATGGGGAAATCAAGTGCATTTTTATTTATTTATTATTAATTAATTAATTAAAAGTAAACAATTATCCACATCACAATTATGCTGGTATGAAAACAATCAATGACTGTACTGTATATGTGAATCTATACTTGCCCCAAAACATAATGTTCTATTCTGTTTTCCCTAATGCTGTATAAGACATTTTTCTTGAAAAATCATCAATAAAAATAAAGTTAAAAACACAATGTAAATGAATTTAGGCTGAACAGGCTTGAATAGGCTTGAATATCAGAACGTATGTGCTCAAATCATCCATACACACACTGTTATTGCATTCAAAACTCTGTTAGTGTTTATCAAATATTCCATCCACAGTGGCTGTTTTATATTTGAGTTGGCCAGAAATATAGGTCCTCTTCGTCTCTTTCTTTCCCCCATCTCTTTAAACCTACCGGAGAGTGTTTTTTTGCCAGTTAAATGGATCCAGTCTCCAGCTCCAGATAAAGCCGTATTGTCCCTGTGCATAAATTGCAGGCAGTTTAAAGGGCAGATTGTTGTGTTGCCGTCCCAGTGCAACAGTGTTTGCTGCCACTGCAGTTTGGCGCTGAAACGCTGACTCAACACCAAAACCATACAAATGCAAATGAAGCATTCAGAGAGAATTTCCCCATAACGAGGCTGTAATGAGGCCTGCACACGCAATTAAATTCACTGAGAGTGCATGCAGTGCCACAATAACAGATTACAGCAAAGACAATGTTGCACACGCACATGCACGCACAGAAACACACACATTATTCTCTGAGCTCCTTATATCTCTTGTCATGTCTGTAATGGACAAGATCATAACCCTCATTTCTCTTTAAAGTGAATAATTACAGACTGAGGCTAATTAAATTACCCAGGCTCAGCCACACACTGCTTACACAGTCAGAGCGAGTTTAACGTTGTGTGTGTCGCCGTGTGAGTGTGTTTGCATAACTGGTGTTTATAAGAAGTGCAAAGGAAGAAAATTGCTTGTCTCTTTTGTCTAATGAAAATTCAGGAGAAGTGAATCGATAAACTGTGATTTAGGAGATCAATGTGGAAACAACAGCATTCTTAAGTTTGGGATGGGAACGGTAACATGCATGGCTATAAAATAATCAGCCATTATCCACAATTCAGCTGTGTTCCAAAACCTAGTGATCTGTCTACATAGGTCCAACATGAAGTTGACAACAGGAGGGTAGCTTATTTTTCCCAGATTTCAGCATCCGATGCATGCTTTGCAGGCAATGACATAATGCATGGCAATTTCGTTCAATAATGAAAACTACTGAAAGTTTAAGGCAAGAAACTATATAGGCAAACTATATATTTTTTTCATGCATTTGGTCAAATCTGAGATTTTGGCTATTTTGCTACCATAAAGTGTCTCCTTTCAGACAAACATGAAAACATTCAAAATACACATTTAAGTGTTTATTTTATTACACTTAATCTATGTGTGCATTATGCCGCTGAAAGAGGCCACAGCCACCAGGGAATACCATTTCCATGAAAGAGTGTACATGGCTTGCAACAATGCTTAGGTAGGTGGTACGTGTCAAAGTAACATCCACATGGATGGCAGGATCTAAGGTTTCCCAGCAGAACATTGCCCAAAGCATCAGACTGCCTCCACTGGCTTGCCTTCTTCCCATAGTGCATCCACCAGGCAGGCAGTGGAGGCAGTCTGATGCTTTGGGCAATGTTCTGCTGGGAAACCTTAGATCCTGCCATCCATGTGGATGTTACTTTGACACGTACCACCTACCTAAGCATTGTTGCAAGCCATGTACACCCTTTCATGGAAATGGTATTCCCTGGTGGCTGTGGCAGCGGGATAATGCACACACACAGCTTAAGTGTAATAAAATAAACACCTAAATGTGTATTTTGAATGTTTTCATTCCATGCCATTCATGCCATATGTTCCCCAGGTAAGCGACGCACAAGCACCCGGCCATCCACATGATGTAAAAGAAGATATGATTCATCAGACCAGGCCACCTTCTTCCATTGCTCAGTGGTCCAGTTCTGATGCTCACGTGCCACTGTTGGCGCTTTCGGCGGTGGACAGGGGTCAGCATGGGCATCCTGACTATGCAGCCCCATACACAACAAACTGCGATGCACTATGTATTCTGACACCTTTCTATCAGAACCAGCTTTAAATTCTTGAGCAATTTGAGCTACAGTAGCTCGTCTGTTTGATCGGACCACACGGGCCAGCCTTCACTCCCCATGAGCATCAATGAGCCTTGGCCGCCCATGACCCTGTCACCAGTTCACCACTGTTTCTTCCTTGGAGCACTTTTGATAGATCCTGACCACTGCAGACCGGGAACAGCCCACAAAAGCTGCAGTTTTGGAGATGCTCTGACTCAGTCGTCTAGCCATCACAACTGGCCCTTGTCAAACTCGCTCAAATCCTTACGCTTGCCCATTTTTCCTGCTTCTAACACATCAACTTTGAGGACAAAATGTTCACTTGCTGCCTAATATATCCCACCCACTAACAGGTGCCGTGATGAAGAGATAATCAATGTTATTCACTTCACCTGTCAGTGGTCATAATGTTATGCTTGATATAAATATATACATGCATGTGTGCATATTTATATACACATAATAATTATATAAAGTACACACACATACATTATGTAAACACAAACTTTTACTTTGGATGCGGTTAATCGCGATTAATCGATTTGACAGCACTAATATAAATAAAACAGTATATCAGTCTGACGAGTAATCTAAAAAAATGACTAGCCAATGGCGATTCTATTGCCAAGGTGTGCATAGAGGGTTGACCACTCAAAAACATTACGTTGTTCCAACAAATTGAGTTGGAACTGGATTTGTGGCCTGTGTAGCGTATGGACGGCGCTCATAAATGATCAACGGACCAATACTTTGATTTTTTATAATGACTCAAACAAGACCGGCGCCGTGAAGTCTACAGACCAACAGGTTAACGGTGCTAAAAGGACACAAGCCAGGCCTCTGCAGCCCACAGGCACCTCATTATCAAACCAGCCCCCACCTCACACATACCAAAGGACATCCCAATAGATTATATGACTGTTAACTCAGTTATTCTTCATTTTAGGTGTACTGATCCCTGTATGTATGCATGCTTTTTTGTTATAACCATTTTAGATGTGTTTGATAGGTTAGAAACTTATAGCCAGTGAATGCTTAAGGAAGAATGGCGTCAATCCTCGCCATTCCTTTAGCTCTTGGGTTAAGACTCCCCGCGCTTGGTCTCGAAATCTTTGTCTCGCAATTTGTAGGCCGGCTGGGTGTGTTGTGTGGTGCTATGATGCACCAGACTCTTTATTTCATGCCAAAACCCCAAAGTCTGCATACCAAAACCCCCAAGTCTGCCCATCTGTGAGAGTCATAAAACATGTTAATGAGGCGAGACCCAAGACAAAGGGAGATTTCCCGCTTCTGAGTTCCTTCGCTCTGATTGGCTGTTCCGACAAAAGAGACGTGCCCCGTGGCGGCCCTTTAAAAATGGGCCACAGACGCCTCTCTGGTCTCTTGTCCTCCCCTCTTGTCCTCTCCTGTCCTCTCTCTTCGTTTGCTTCCTGTTGCCACCTCTTTTGGCTTCCTCTTCGCCATCCTCCAACGGATCTCATCACACAAAGGAACCAAAGTTGAATTTCCCATGGACTCCAAGGAACCACCTGGCAAGATCGAAACACGGACCGGATCGCGGAATTCCCCTAAACACACGAGCTCACAACCAAGGAAACATATGCAAGTATCCCTTAAGCTGCCGTTATAAAGTTTTGAGCTTATACCAATAAGCTGGACTGATTCCTTGTTTGTGCTCATAGGTTGTGTCGATAATATCACCGTTGCTCTGTCTCTCTCTCTCTCTCTCTCTCTCTCTCTCTCTCTCTCTCTCTGAGTACAAAAAGAGACAGTGACTCTGTCAAAAATGCAGTTTCCTTTCTGTCCTTCTATCCGTGCAGACGTGTTTTCTCTCTGTTCCCTGCTGGCTCTCGCGCTGTTTTGTTTTGTCTAGTGTTTCGTCTCTTCTCTTCTCTGACTGCTGCTCTGCTGGACTCTTGAAAATACTGAAATGGAATTGATTAACTGGTCAATCAGCGCAATCGACAAGATTTTCTCACTAAGGAAGGGTGCCCCGGGAGAACCCACCTGCCCGGACGGGACCTTTGCCGCAGGGTACGTGAGGGACGCATGGAACAACTGGCAAGTCCTGTGCCTGGAGGCTCTGTCCGTGGAGGATGCGGAAGATTTATACATGATTGGATTATTGATGGCGGGGTTCCTATTCTTTGGCTTTGGGATTGCCCTGACCTATCGGAAGATTGGTAAGACAGCTGCAAGCAAATTCACCCAGCCGCTGTCTGTGGAAATTAAAGAATGCTTCGGGTTATGTGTGACCGCTTGAAGGAATTAGATCAGAAAGTGATAGGAATTGAGGAACTGAACCGTAATAACGCAGTCCGGACTGCGGATACGCAGGGTAGAGTGGGCTCTATCGGGGGTCAGATCGGTGAACTTTTACGGACTGTAACCGGTCTGGCCATGAGGCTGGACGTAATGTCTAGGGAAACTGCACAGACCGGACGCGAATGCTGAGGACCAGATCTGATTGATTGATTATGATCCGGACAAATTACCAAGATCATCAAATGGATTAAAAATAATAAATTGTATTTGCCTGACCTAATCAACTAGCCCAACGAACCTCACTTGGTCCCTATCTCTCGGTTGGGAGGTCAGCCGGGCAGCTGTCTGCTATCTTTCCCTGTGCACTGCCTTATCTCCCTTCAAGGACAAACCATAGAACTGAACTCGAAAACATCTGAAGTTATGGCTAACATTCTCACACAACACAATCTCAGACTCACTCGCACCATACACAACCTACCCGATCCCACCCCTCCAACCGTCTGCCTGTTTATTTATCTATCTCCTCTCCCACTCCATACAAAAAATCCCATCACGTGACCACGTGTACTGTGTCATGTTTATGTTTATGTTTATGTTTATGTTTTGTTGTGTTTGCTATGTAATGCTTGCTAAATTGCATTCTTGTATTTCTGGAGAGCGTAGGGCGGCGCCTGAATAATCGGCTGCGGCCCGGAGGCTTGCTCCAAACTTCATTTCGTTATACTGTACTTGTACATGTGTAATGACGAATAAACTTCAACTTCAACAACTTCAACTTCAAATGCAATCAGCTCTTTTAGCTGAATTTCTATTGCCGCTTTGTGATTTTTCCCTTTCATGGTCCTACGTGTGGTACGTCTCACTGCACATGTGGCTGTCAGTCATTTATTGGGGGGGTAAGAAGGTAACTTATATAGTCAGGAGACAGCTCACTAGGTTTTGGAGCAGAGCTATTTACCGAGATTAGTGAGGTGAGGGGCTCAGAAGAGGTTTGCTTGTAAGAGGTGCAGGATTAGTTACAGAAATGATGGTTTGTAGCAGTTCTTAAAGGAGTCATTCACAGAGGATAAAACTTGTGCAGATGGTAAACGCACACACTTATTCTCTCACTCTCCATATGGTGTGGTCATGCATGCATCTGTCTGCTGGTCTCTATTGGTGTTTCTGTAAAAACAATAGATCTTGATTGGACATTCATGGCGGTTCGTCATAATCGTTAACAGGAGTGCTCAGCAGAGTGGAAGCTAAATTAATATCAAACACCCTGTTTAAGAAAGTGAACCTGTATTGTGGTTTTAGAACAAGCATCTAAATCCACAAAGGATTTCTTCACACCAAGAGGTCCTTCTGGGATTTTTTTTTCTTCAAACTAATGTCTCTTTTTTTATATACATTCATACATTTGGCAGATGTTTTTATTCAAAGCAACTTGCAGAGCATTAAAGGTTTATGTATGTGCCAAACCCATGACCTTGGCATATGCAAATCATCTACATGCCCAAAATACCCCAAAATTTACTATACTGCACTGGACAATTAGTTTTGAACACATATTTTCACCGGAAATGTGGCATTCTGGAATATTGCACACTGGAATATTTGACTGTATCAGGCCACTTAAAGGGATGTTACAGGGATGATTCTGATGCAACACATATATATTCCGCAAGAATGCATTAAATTGATCAATAGTGACAGTAAAGGCATTTATAAGGCCCTGTTTTAAGGATCTGAGCACATGGTCAGGCCTGATTGGTCTGACCGGCCTCATGGTCAAACGCATGACGCAGGTGCAATTAGGGCGTGTGCAAACTTTTGCTAGCTTAACGACAGGCGATGATCCAAAAGGCTTGTACCTAGTCTCTTAATGAGTCATGGGGGTGTTTTGGGTGTAAAGTAGGGCTGCACTAATCGATAATAATCGATAATGAAAATCATCGATAACGATTTTCATTATCGATCAGTCGGGTCTGCTCTCTGTACGCAAAGCTTCCACAAGTCGCGCCAAATTCCAGCACTGAATAATGCATTTTTATGGATAAAATGTGCATTTAGAAATAGTGGAGTGGAAACAGAGTGAGATGATGCAGGAAAGGTACGTAATCCAAGTGCCCAAAACATGATAATTGTTTATTTTAAGCTTCAAGCGAATGCATTAGCGTTTAACACACCATCATGTGCTTTGACAAATGTGTGTGTGCGTCTGCGTCCTCAGCGCAAAACTTTCATTTTACAGGTTATATCCACTGATCTATATAGAGAACAGTGGTTATATCCTTATCTGTAAATGCTACTAATTCACGTGAGTATTTCCATTTTGCATGAAAGCGCGTCCTGACAGTCTGTGTAACTTCACTGAAAGAGCACCGGTGCGGCAGGCTCGCGCATGCGCGTCAAACAGAGAGACCGCAGTAGAGTGCAAAAACATTCATTTAGCTGAAATATCTGCTGTTGGACGCTAAATTTAGGTTTAAAAGTCAACATGTAATTCAAGTATTTTATGAGTGTAGTGACTGTAAAGGGATAACAGATGGTAATTGAATATAAAAGCAAATCCGATTAATCAGGGAAAAATAATAATAATCGCCAACTAATCGATTTTCAAAATAATCGTTAGTTGCAGCCCTAGTGTAAAGTGCAATAAACTAATCAGAGTCTCATCTCCCATTCCCTTTAAAAGCCAGTTGAGCGCAACCATGGCGGATTCACTATTTACATGGAGGAATTTGCAAGCAGAAAATACTTAAAAATGTTTGTGTGCTGCTGCGTGTCCCTGTGTGTGTAATAAGCAGAGTGTAAACCACTGATCTATATAGAGGTGCCAGTGTTGTAAAAAGAATTTAGGATACACAGAGTACTTACCAACATGATGATCATTTTTGAGAGAAATAGTAAAGGTGAATGCATATACGAACAAGTTCTCCGTTTAGGATTAGAATGAATTCAACCCAAGCGCTCTTTGGTGACGTGGATGATTACGTTGCATTATCTGTCCATCATTGTATAAAGCCCGCCCTGACAATTTGATTGGTCCGAACAGCTCTGGTTCAAGCATAGTTGCTCCACAACGGATCAAGTCCAGACCGAACTTCCCGACCTCAAATGTTGTGGGTGAACACATGAGCCTGAACACACCTCGTTTTCAGACCAGCACACCCATGGGTGAACAGATGGGCGCGACTGCATTTGCTGTGCAATTTTCGTGAAAATGAAAACTGCGTCGGGCTGAAACTAGCAGAAAACACTTGCATTGCGTCTGGCGTCGCATTGGGGCGGGTGTATGATAGGGTGTATGATAATGTTGCAAAAGATTTCTATTTCAAATGAATGCAGTTCTAAACAGCCCAACTGTTTTCAACATTGATAATAATCAGAAATGCAAAGCAGAATGATTTCTGAAGGATCATGTGACACTGAAGACTGGAGTAATGATGCTGAAAATTTTAAATTCAGCTTTGATCACAGGAATAAAATACATTTTAAAATATATTTCACAATATTAATGTTTTCACTGTATTTTTGATCAAATAAATGCAGCAGCCCTGATGAGCAGCAGAGCAGCTCTTTCAAAAACATTGAAAAATCTTACCAACCCCAGCCTTTTGAATGATAGAAGAGACTGGAGCTGAAGTGGCAGCATTGTTGCTGTATCAAGACTGTTTAAATTATATTAGTACTGTACAGTCATTCCAGTGAAACAGTAAATATGTGATTAATCAGATAAATGATTGTATGTGTCAGTGATGGCAGCACCAGCACAGTCTCAGGAAACGCTGCTCTACAGACGTCACGCTGATTCTACAATTACCTTGATTAAGGGAATCCAAAAACCCTTTACTAGTTTCAAAATGTTTTAAATTCACTTCTCAAAATGTAAGGCCAAACACTTTTAAACATGCATTACTTCAAACATGCAGAAATCCTGTTATTTACCTTGTTGTACAAAATATACTAAGTGAACAAACTAAAAATGTATCTGCATATTGTGGTTGGAGCTACTGTGTTCTGCGTCATTTAAACTCATGATTGCACCTGCTGAGGTTTGACAGAATATGAAGTGAAAACAATGACGTTGAGATTGTTAATTATCACTACATGCACAAAAAATGTTTCCTTTATGAGAGTGCACCAGCAGTGCTCAATATATTCAGAAACTGATCAGTAAAATGCTCATTTGAGCTCTTGATGATTCAGGAAAATGTTTCTAAAACAAATGTGTTGGATTTGCTGTATGTGTGCGTGTGTTTACTTTAGAGCTGGGCGATAAAATGATAACGATATGTATCGCGATAGACACATAATCGATATCAATAAAAAATGCGTTCAATAAAACATTTGATAATTTCTTTTCTTCGTCGGAAGAAACCAGAGGCACTCACTCTCTGGTAACCTAGGAATGTAGGGAGTGACACGCTAACAGCCAATCATGTAACAGTATCATGTTTGGGTGCGCCATATCGTTGTCTCGTGTTGGATTCTTCAGTAACAGAACCGGTGTGGAGTGATAACTGATAAGTGGAAAATGAGTGCCGCAGCGAGCGAGGAAATTGTTGATAAAAGGAAAACAAGTCAGCTCGTCAGTATGGCAGTTTTTGGGGATTTTACAAGTCTGACAAGACCATCGTCCCCATCAAGACTAGTAATACCACAAACTTGTTTATACTTTCGTCTAGCTCCGCAGCGCGAGCCTCCGCTGACTGCGTGCGCGCCTCCTCCTTTTAGGGAGGTGTTTATACTCGATACACTCACCATTGTGCTATTCTTTGAAACGACATGGAGAGGTACTCTGCATTAGTGCCTTATGACAAGGCATCTAAACGGTACAAAGAAATAACGGCACTGCACCTTAATGTTAAGAGATAAGTATTAAGTGTTCATTGTGATTTTATGTTTACATTTTAATTATTTCAGTGTTTTCCATGGTTGCGTTGACATTTATGCCTTTATAACTGAGGGGATTATAATCAGAGGAAGGTTAAGTTTAAAATAAAAATGTTTAAATGCAATATATTTTTCTCCTGGTCTTTATTTAAAAAAAAACAAAAAAATAATAATAATAATTATCGATATCGTGATACAGTTTTCAGCCATATCGCCCAGCCCTAGTTTACTATAATGAGTGCAAATTTGTCTCCAGCCTCCAGAAATGAGATAAATCTGATTTATATTCTTGCTGGATGCCCTCAACTGCAAAAACTAAAAATGAAATAAATAATATACTTTTTATAATTAAAAAATGCAACAAGTTTTCTTTCAGGATGTAGGTCTAATTATAATTCTCTTTATATAAAAAAATAAGTCTATGATATGTCTTCATTTAGCTATGTGTGTGTGTTTTTGTCTCTCTGTATTGATTAATGTCTGGAGAAGAGATGAGGATCGATACAGTGAAATGGAGATTCCAGCACTGGATTGGAGGGTTTTTTTTTATGATTAATCTGGGTGTACAGATATAGCAGGGAAAAAAAGAAAGGAGAGTTAGGAGAGAGAGATAGAGGCGAGACTACAGGGTCAGGTGTATAAATGGATAAAAGCAACAGAGAAAATAGTTGTGAAGGAGAAACACAAACGCGTTTCTGCTGAATGTGCTTACCTTGGTCTTGTGCTTTGCTGGGGTTCCAGGTTCTGAAGTAATCGTCCTACAGAAACACACAATGACACACACTTAAAATCCTCAGACAGACAAAAGTCAATCTTCATGAACTTCAGAAAGAACAATATAGCTTTATGATTTAAAGGACAGTGTGATATAAGAGAAAGATGACAACATATAAAAACCATGTCTGGTCTGAAACTCAATTTTCAATGAAAATTAAGTGAAATTAAGTTAGATTGATTGAATTAACTCAATCTAAATTAAGTGAGATTTTGCTTAAAACAAAGGAACAAGATTATTTTTCTTACCCACTGGCAGATCATTTTGCTTGTTTTAAGCAAAAACTCACTTAATTTTGATTTTATTTTCAACAAAACAAGAAAAAATATCTTTAGTCATTTCACTTATCTAGTAAATGCATCTTGATTTAAGAGCTTTTAGATATTTAGACTAGAAACAAGACAAAAATACTAAGAAGAGCATTTTTGGCAGTGTACTATTTTTAATGTTTTTGACAGAAGTCTCATGCTAAAACACAATTCAGCATTCAGTAAATACAAATAACTGAATGATTGGTAATGATTATAAGTCAAATATTTGGGATTTAAAACAACATAATGCAATGCAATTAAGATTTCAAAGAGTATAGGGTGAATTCAGGTTGATTGGGACACTTTTTCCCAGTCATTTCAGTGGTAAAAATGTTCTGAATCATTTGATTTTATAAACTATCCGATACACACAATACTCAAATATCATTTGGAGTTTCGGTTCATTTATGAGACACGTGTGCAATGCATGATCGCGACAGCACTAAGGCTATTGTCTGCTATGCTTCTTATTAAATAAGAAGCAAATATATAAAAAAAACATTGATTAAAATTAAGATACAATTTATACAAAACGAAATTCACTTTAGAGAAAGGCAAAACAAAACTTAATGAAGTGGTCAAAATCATGTCTGACCAACTCCATGCAGCACTTTAAGGCTTTATATAATGGAAACGAATGAGTTATAAAAAATAAAAATAAACGTCACCCCCCTCACAGCTGTCATGAAGGGCAAAATGAGCTGTATAGACCAAAACCACAGCTTGTACCAGGCTGTAAACATGCAGTGATCAATGACACAGTTTTTTTCAGAACTGCTTTAGAGCAGAATTGAAGTCGTTATGTTCCTGTAAAGCTGCTTTTGGAACAATCTGTATTGTATAAAGCTCTACAGAAATAAAGGTGGCTTGAAGCATTTTTCTGCTCATCTTCTCTTTAACCTTTGGGAATATGACACATCTAAGCCATACATCAGCAAACATCATTTCATAAAGTCAAACAAAACTGTATTGATTCTACTACACATGTACATGTACAAAAGTACATGCATTTGCTAAACACTGAATGCAAGAAATTGATTAAAATAAAGGTCACAATATAAAGTAAAAGAATAAAGTAAAATAAATTGCAGGATCCATCACTTTGTCTGTTTAATGGAAGAGGGGAAAAAAAAGACAGCGAGTGCAAGAGCCTGATTTTCATCTCCCTGACAGACTTCAGGCGAATCTCACACAACATTAGCGACGGCTGCTGCATTTTAAGGGCTTTTAAAATCCGATTGCTAACTCGGTCCTGTCCCAAAGTGGAGCTGCTACAGGCCAGATAAACAAATATTTGACATCAAACTCTCATTAGGGGCTCTTTAGCTTAGAGTCGACCAATGTTCTAGTGTAAAATATGTGGTTAATTATAATTAAGAATGTAATTAAAAACAACAACTTGTGTGAGAGTAAGTTACATCTGTTGGTGCGATGAGCGTCCGAACACAGTTATCATTCCGGTGTAAACATTTATAAGCTACAGCTCTCAGGCCGTGAGCTAAAGCGAGACCATAATTTTGCTCAGAGTTTACGGTGGTCTCAGCAAAACTAGGCCAAATGTGTCTGTGGGCTCATAGCTCCAAATCAAAGGGGAATTGTGGGAAAAGTGAAACTCATTTTACCCTCAGAGTTTTACCCTCTGCAAATCTGTGTGATGAAGCATAGCAGACCTTCTCTAACCTGAAAACTCACACAATGAAATATCGGTGTAGTAACCTTTATCCACACAGCAGCAAAACTTCTCTCTGTGGAAATTATGACCTTTGCAAGTTTGTTTTAGAATGAATGCTTTGAAGTTGAAGTTGAAGTTTATTTGTCATTACACATGTACAAGTACAGTATAACGAAATGAAGTTTGGAGCAAGCCTCCGGGCATAGCCGATTATTCAGGCGCCCCTACGCTCTCCAGAAATACAAGAATGCAATTTAGCAAGCATTACATAGCAAACACAACAAAACATAAACATAAACATAAACATGACACAGTACACGTGGTCACGTGGTGGGATTTTTTGTATGGAGTGGGAGAGGAGATAGATAACAGACAGGCAGACGGATGGGGCGGGTAGGGAATAAGGTCGGGTATGTATGGTGCGAGTGAGTCTGAGATTGTGTTGTGTGAGAATGTTAGCCATAACTTCAGATGTTTTCGAGTTCAGTTCTATGGTTTGTCCTTGAAGGGAGATAAGGCAGTGCACAGGGGAAGATAGCAGACCAGCTGCCCGGCTGACCTCCCAACCGAGAGATAGGGACCAAGTGAGGTTCGTTGGGCTAGTTGATTAGGTCAGGCAAATACAATTTATTATTTTTTAATCCATTTGATGATCTTCGGTAATTTGTCCGGATCATAATCAATCAATCAGATCTGGTCCTCAGCATTCGCGTCCGGTCTGTGCAGTTTCCCTAGACATTACGTCCAGCCTCATGGCCAGACCGGTTACAGTCCGTAAAAGTTCACCGATCTGACCCCCGATAGAGCCCACTCTACCCTGCGTATCCGCAGTCCGGACTGCGCTTATTACGGTTCAGTTCCTCAATTCCTATCACTTTCTGATCTAATTCCTTCAAACGGTCACACATAACCCCGAAGCATTCTTTAATTTCCACAGACAGCGGCTGGGTGAATTTGCTTGCAGCTGTCTTACCAATCTTCCGATAGGTCAGGGCAATCTCAAAGCCAAAGAATAGGAACCCGCCATCAATAATCCAATCATGTATAAATCTTCCGCATCCTCCACGGACAGAGCCTCCCAGGCACAGGACTTGCCAGTTGTTCCATGCGCCCTCACGCACTCCTGCGGCAAAGGTCCCGTCCGGGCAGGTGGGTTCTCCCGGGCACCCTTCCTTAGTGAGAAAATCTTGTCGATCGCGCTGATTGACCAGTTAATCAATTCCATTTCAGTATTTTCAGGAGTCCAGCAAAGCAGCAGTCAGAGAAGAGAAGAGACGAAACACTAGACAAAACAAAACAGCGCGAGAGCCAGCAGGGAGCAGAGAGAAAAACACGTCTGCACGGATAGAAGGACAGAAAGGAAGAGGTCATAGTCACACTTCAGGTTCAATACAAGTGAAGCTCAAAACTATTTGTAAAAGTGAACAAAAATGTGTTTATGTTGATTAAAGCCGGGTGCACACTGTGCGATTTTGGCCATGTTTTGTCTGTCTGAGACAAATTTAGCAAATCCAAAAAGATTCCTCTGATCCTAGGCTAAAATCTGAAGTCTTTGATTGTTAGTTTGACATGTTCACCGGCAGCCGATTAATGACCGCTGCGATCAGATTTGACCTCAGACGAAAGTCTGGCAGTGTCAGAAGATTTGACTTCTACAATGACCGTAAAATTATCTTCGTTTTTCAAGACAAACTATGACCAAAATGAGCGCTAGAGATTTCTTTGCAGCCATCATTTCAGTCCCGCGTGTAATGCAGCTCACTGTCACCGAACACGTCGTTGATTGATGATATAAAACTCCGGATGAGTTTTCTTGCGTGCGTCTGTTTTTAGCGCACCTTGACTATCGTACAGTCTGACATTAATGACATGGTTTACAGCTGGGATCATGTTCGTACAGTCTGACAAGGAACAATCGTAAAGGGCTATTATAAATCCGGCTTAATTTACAATGTAAGACATTGCCAGGAATTAGGGTGCCGTGTGCGATGTGTATCGTCTACGATAATATCGAATTTGTTGTTTTAACACATGGATCAAGTGTCAAGTGTTTTACTTTGCAAAACCAAACAAAATCAAACAAATATGCCCCTGTATGAGTTTTATTTGATATAGTTAAGGAATACTGTTTATTTGATTTTAACCGTGCTGTTTTTCCTGAATATCAGCACAATGTGATATAAATTTTATACAACAGTTCATCAAAAAATAATTAATATTGTGAGTATGGCTGCACGATTAATCGCAATTAATCACATGCTTAAACCCATTTGGCTTAGTGTGAATATGATTCTTTTTTCTGCGCATCTTGTCAGTGAAGCATGGCTCTATGACCAGTAGTAAATGCCGTACATTAGTCATGTTTAATCAAACAAAGCGTTTCAATCTTCTGTTTATTCAGCTACAGTGATAGTATGATGCCCATAGGGATTTCCTGGTTAATGTAGTTTCTGCGCGAGAGCACCCTCTGGCTTTCAGATGGAGCAGCATTTATTGCTGATCACAGAGCTGCACATAAAACAATTGCAGCCTTTGCCAAATTTTATTTTAAAATGTATTATTTTAAAACACAGGTGTGCTTAGTTTCTGAATTAGTCAGCATGTTTAAACTAATCAATGACATGGGCTGTGTTCGAAATCGTCCCCTATACCCTCATTATTCCCTACATTACTCCACTAATATAGCTCACTTGAGGGGGTGAATGGAAACTAGTGAGTGAATACGCACACTGCGTGCCGCAGAAGGGCTGCCGCTTTTGCATAGATTGTGCTGTTTAATAATCATTTGAAACTCCAGGTGTAATGAAAAGATTTATCTTGAACTTTGTCAACCTTAATTAAACAATTTAATAATCAATTAAAAAGGAATTAATATCTGTGTGATATTACGCTGTAGCCACATTGGAACAGCGGTTTGGAAAATGGATGGATGGATGATTCAGATCTTCTGGTCAGACGCAGGAATTAATTTGGTGCACAACTCTCAAAGTGCATTATGGTTATTCTCTAGCTGTTGAGAGTATATCTGTTGTCTTGTTTTGTGTTAATGTTTCATGCTGATGTGAATCTCTGTTTGGTTAATAGTGTTTATTAAATGTTATTTCATTGTTCGTCTGCGTCAGTCCTCATAGTTGTGGATTATTAAGTCGAGCCAGCGTGTGACAGGTGGCAAATATCAATATCACCCTTTAATGAAAAAATCCTTTCTGTCACTGCTGGGAACTGACCACCGCACAAAAAATGAAAAATATGAAAAGCTTGTCGACGTCAGCCCTTAACAAGTCAAGGTACCAGCACAAAAACACACTCAGCAAAATATAATCAGCGTTATTGACAAATCCTATATTGAGATTTTCTTTTTTTTGTGTGTGTGTGTGTGTGTGTGTGTGTGTGTGTGTGTGTGTGTGTGTGTGTGTGTGTGTGTGTGTGTGTGTGTGTGTGTGTGTGTGTCAATATCACACACCCCTAGCAGGAATATATGTTAAATTACAGACCTTTTAAAAAATATAGCCACAAAACTTAAACATTATACATGCTAACGGTTTATGCAGAGAAAAGTCCCACCCAGCTTTGTTTTCCCATTATTTTTAAAATGAGAAAAACATGCCTTTTAATATAAGCATTACATCTGAAGTAGATTTGAGTGTGCTGAGTAAATCAAAACACGAAAGCAATTCATGCTGTGCTGTCATTTATATTCTGACCATGATACTGTTCCAGCTACTTCAATATTCAGTGTCCTTCAAACACATGATAATGTCTGAATATACAGACCTAAAAGTATTTGAACACTTGATGCTTGAATGTCATTGCATTAAACGTCAAAATATCAAAGCAGGTGTCATTTATTGTAAATGAAGTTGCACAAACAAACTCTGCAATGAAAACTTTTGACAAAAAGAAGATTGTTGGGTTTGAAATCCTAAACTAATAGAAGTAGTGTTGAAGAAGAAGAGTTTTTCTACACCTTTTCTACACAGTTTTTTTGTATTACAGTGTGCTAAAAAAGTTTTATACCACAATATAAACGTATAGCTTGTTTGTCCATAGTTGTAAAGCAGCTGAACAATTTAAAATCACTAAATTAAAGCTAAGAAAGAAAAACAAAACTCAAGCGTTAATAGATCAGAATGTTCTGCACAAGCAAACCCATTAAATGTAATGTTTATCAGCATATTTTAGTGCTCTTTTTTTTTATGCATACGTGCCAAATGTGTGTTCATATATCCACTAAAATAATCACAGAAACACCTGCTGATTCAAAGACACTAGTTGCGTCCCAAATGACGTAATATGCTAGCCTGACAAGCTGTCTGGGAACACACCATTGGCAGGGCTCAATCCGGGGGGGCGGGATAAACGGCTGTCTTTCAGATTACCTCTCCACACAATAGGATAGCGCTACAACCAATCAGAGCAATGAAGAAGATGAAGCCGAGCTAGTTGATAGATTAAACTTTTGCCGTATCTGGTCGGCAAAACTCCGAACACATCTTCCTTTTTTAAGAATGACTTCATTACCGTTCTTTGTTCTTTTCTCAAAGAAAAGCTTTGTCTTCCAGAGTCGCAGCCAAAGCCATTTCGAAAGACCGCTGTTCGCCAGCTTCTTTGTTTTCAAGTTGCACGCAGAACCGTTGCAACTCTGCCGTCATTATGTTAAGTCCGCCCACCGACTCTATACACGATGTGATTGGCCTTTTCCAGCTCACATGCCAACGGAGAGTTGCTAGACTACCCTGGCTACAAATTACATTTGCTGCCGCGAGGGTGCGTCTGGATTTATAGGCTAGCACTATGCACTTATACACTTTGTTCTTATGTACCATGTAGTGTATAAATTTTATACGGTTATTTTGTCATTTAACATTGGAGTCTGATAGCCCATCCCCCTCCGCTATGTAATTAAAGCTGTGACGGTTGAGTGCATGAAGTGTCCAACATTCCACACTTAGTTTTTTTTTAGTTAAAGTGCCCCAATTACAGTATTTTAAAGATTCCTAATTTTGTTTTGGAGGTCTCCTACAACAGGTTTACATGCATCAAAGTAAAAAAAAAAAAAATTCTCATAATATACATTGCACATCACCTCATTTCTCAAAGACTCAAAAACAACTCGTCTAAACCTCTAAACCCCTCCTTTCCTTGAGTGTGCTTTGCTCTGATTGGTCAGACTGCCCAGTCTGTTGTGTCATTCTGTTATTCTGTCCACCGCTGCCACTGTTTTATACATGTTAAGCTGTATTTGAGAAAACAGTTATTTTGCAAAATTACTGGTCAGTCTGTAAATTTACTAACTTAGCGACCATGCAAATCATAAGTTTAATACGGTCTGTTACAGACATCTAATCAGCTGCTGTGCCAATCTAATGATATGATTTATTGTCAACATTGCTTGTTTGTAATGATGGATTCCAACATGCCACGATCACTGTTCACTGTCTATGAGCGCTGTCATGATGCGTCAGCTTACATTAAATTCTGTTGGTTTTGTGGCCAGTTGACACCATATTTCCACTGAAATGCACACACTGATTGTGTGATGATGTAATTATTTGTAATGGTGATTTGCATTTTTAATAAATTTTTACTTTTTTCCCAACAAGGGAAGGGAGTGAGAGGGCCATGGGTTCAAGAGTTACGGTTCGCTACTGGATGAAACATTGGACTAGTTCTTCAGCCGTTTTTAATCAGTTGTTTGTTGTTCATTATGATATGCCTCTATAACAAGTGTATGTCCATCAACAAACCCATGTGAATATTTCTAATTCACTGTATCATTAAATGTATTAATAACAGTGCATATACGTCAGCTGAGCACTAATGTGAATAACTGAAAGTTTGTAAAACAAATCTCACTCCATCTTTTATGTTTACTCAAAACAGACAATCTGCATTAATGGACACAACTGTTGGTAATAGTGGCCCACAGCTGATTAGCAGAAGTACTTCAGTAAGACAGTAATAACGCGAGTTAGCCGGTTAGACAGATACCTACACAATATAAAAGCATTTTGAATACTTGGTAGAAAATATATATCAATAATTAATCATACTTACAGGTTGTGATTCTGAGGAGAAAGCTGGTCCAAATAAAGTAGGTACTGCCCCATCTTTAATGAATAAGCATTTTGCAAATCCTGAGTTGACCTCGCAAGCAGTCATCAGTAAAATGATGTGTACACAGCAAAAGGTTATTCTGCTGTGGTAATTTAAAACACTGACTCTTGAAATTCAAATTTGCTTTTGCAGAGCAGAAAACAGCGTCTTCTCGACATGTGCACAACATGAACCAGCTACAGTGTTTGCGGGCGGATCAAAGTAGACGTTGTTAGCGGGCATGTAATGAAGACCATAGGTGGGCATTATGCAACTGTGTTACATTGTAATACATGTGAATGTTAGACTATGAATTGTAAGACTGTAAGTACTGTTTCATGTCCGCGGAATGAAGCGACCCCAATAATGTCAAATTTAGCCCCAGGAATGGGAATTCTAGCAGGGGAGAGACACAGATTTTACCCCCAGGAAACTTCGCAATTAACCCGGGAAACGCATAGGTTCTGAACCGGGAAGAAGCTGGCCCGTACAAATCACGGATCAACTACGATCCCTATACTTGACATCGCACATCCTGTGATTTGACTATTGCGGATGCGCACACTATATCGTGCAGCCCAAGCAGAGTCGGTTCTTGTAGGAGACAATAACTTTATTTGTTATGCACTTTGATCTTTAAAACTGTACAGACTTTTTACATTCACAAACAGCACAAAAAAGCATAATATGGGCACTTTAATTAAGTGTGTCACCCGGGTATTTGGAATGGATAAGTATGTGGATAAGTACAAAAACGGATAAGTATGCACTTCTGCTGTCTCTTCAAACATGAAGAAAAGTGAACAGAAAAGATCCTGCAGATACAGACACTTGCTTTGATGTTTTGTTCTCTGGCATTCATATATTTTTAATTATGGCATTAAAAAAAAAAAGAGCTAGGGAGAGCTGTTTTTGTGGTGCATAGATGAGCTAGAGAACGTTTATCAAACACACGTACATCACAACACCACCTGCAGTACAAATAACTATCACAGACAGGAATTCAGTCCACAAATTCATTTCATCTCACTGTCGGTCTCTCTGTGGTTTAGGTAAATGAGTGTTGCGGGCAGGCTGGTGGTTATCTGCTGTCAGATTATCCGTCTCATGTTTGCCCCGCAGATAGACAGCGCGGCTGGAGTGTGTATGAGAAAGTCAGAAACTGTCTCACAGTTCACGGGAGACTAACTGACTCTGGCTGTGTATTTGTTCCTCTGCTTTCCTTTCACTTCCTGTTTGCTCACTCGTCCTTTCTCTCTCTCGCTCTGATGTTATTCTGCGGTGACAGTTTAGAGCCCGCGGGCATGACAGGTCAGCCATACACTCAGAGACAATTGTGTGTGAGTGAGTGAGTGAGTGAGTGTGTGTGTGTGTGTGTGTGTATGTGCCATGTCGAGTGAGGACATCAGCAGGACAGAGCAGAAGAACACAGTAAAGCTGACAGAAAAATTCCCACTGACACAAACACACACATCACATGCTTTGAATGCAGGATTTCCTCACAGCCACTGAGCAGATAATAGTCTTAATTAGCATTTGAAGAGAGAGAAATTTGCTTCAAATTTCTTACCGTGTAAATATTTGTATGAACATAAAAAGATTAAACAAAAGAGACATAAACTGAACAAATTTCACAGACATTTGACAAACAGAAAAGGAATAATGAGACCCTAAACAGAGCCGGGGTCAATAACAAAAGTAGCAGTCAGTATGTGGTGTGAATATGGCATTGTTCATTGATCAGGGACCCTGGCCATCTTTCTCCTGGTGTTTTTCAGAGTCAGTAGAAAGGTCTCTTTAATAGCCTAAGCTATTGGAACCGTGACCTTAATTGTCTACCGCCTATAAACTGTTCCACAGGTGCATGTAAAATAATTGTTTATGGTTCTTTGAACAAGCATCAAAAACATGGCTTAAACCATTTCCAATAAAGATATGTAATGCTTATTTGGATTTTACATGATTATCTTTTAAATACAGTATACTGAAAAAGGAACTTTTCTTTTTATTTTGATGAGTATACACTGATCAGGCATAACATTATGACCTAATATTGTGTTGGTCCCCCTTTTGCTGCCAAAACAGTTTTTGTTTTGTGGCAGGGAACATTATCCTGCTGAAAGAGCCACAGCCACCAGGGAATACCGTTTCCGTGAAAGGGTGTACATGGTCTGCAGCAATGCTTAGGTAGTAGGTATATGTCAAAGTAACATCCACATGGATGGCAGGACCCAAGGTTTCCCAGCAGAACATTGCCCAAAGCATCAAACTGCCTCCGCCGGCTTGCCTTCTTCCCATAGTGCATCCTGATATCACCCAGGTAAGCGACGCACACGCACCCGGCCATCCACGTGATGTAAAAGAAAATGTGATTCATCAGACCAGGCCACCTTCTTCCATTGCTCAGTGGTCCAGTTCTGATGCTCACGTGCCACTGTTGGCGCTTTCGGGGGTGGACAGGGGCCAGCATGGGCATCCTGACTGGTCAGCGGCTATGCAGCCCCTATACGCAACAAACTGAGATGCACTGTGTATTCTGACAGCTTTCTATCAGAACCAGCATTAACTTCTTGAGCAATTTGAGCTCCAGTAGCTCGTCTGTTTGATCGGACCACACGGGCCGGCAATCCCCATGTGCATCAATGAGCCTTGGCCGCCCATGACCCTGTCGCCGGTTCACCACTGTTCCTTCCTTGGAGCACTTTTGATAGATCCTGACCACTGCAGACCGGGAACACCCCACAAGAGCTGCAGTTTTGGAGATGCTCTGACCCAGTCGTCTAGCCACCACAATTTGGCCCTTGTCAAACTCGCTCAAATCCTTACGCTTGCCCATTTTCCCTGCTTCTAACACTTTGAGAACAAAATGTTCACTTGCTGCCTAATATATCCCACCCACTAACAGGAGCCGCGATGAAGAGATAATCAGTGTTATTCACTTTACCTGTCAGTGTTATGTTATGCCTGATCAGTGTATACGCAGTACCATTTAAAAGTTTGGGTTTACACACACACACATACACACACATATATAGAGAGAGAGAGAGGGAGGAAGAAGAAGAAGAAGAAGAAGAAGAAGAAGAAGAAGAAGAAGAAGAAGAAGAAGAAGAAGAAGAAGAAGAAGAAGAAGAAGAAACGACTGCGCATGTTTTTAAACGAGAAATCTTACAAAAATGCTAAACTTTGTGGTGGCGCCTGACTAATCGGCTGCGGCCCGGAGGCTTGCTCCAAACTCATTTCGTTACACTGTACTTGTACATGTGTAATGACAAATAAAATATTCAATTCAAAAACTGTTCAACTTACCTCAACCTCCTTAACAAGACAGCAGAAAGAGAGAGGGAGAAAAAAAGATGATCAGGTTACCAATGACCAAATTATCAAGAACCACATGCAAGATACTCAATATTAACGTCTTGTTGCATTAAAGCAATGTAATAATCACAACTGTGCTGTTGGTCTCATGATTACAGCAGAATCACAGATGTGACGACCTTCAACACATCAGCATAAACGTGAGTGTGATATTCCTGAACTGTGTATTACAATACATATAAAATATTGTAAACCATGATAAACACACCAACATATGAAGCATGAAATGAACACACACGCATAATTCATCATCTGGTTTTTAACTCAATCAAACTTGATTAATTCAAGCTAATGAAACATCACACATTTACTGAGATTTCAATGCTGGATCCTGCTGGGACAACAACACACACAAACACAAACATTCGTCCACACTAAAACACACCCTGTGGGTTACTTCCTGTGTGAAGCGATACAGGATATTATGAGAGAAGACGTGTAATTCTGAAGGCATTACAGCCGCCGCGCACAACAGAGGAAGAAAACAATAACAGTGACACACACATACATACACACACACACACATAGAGATAAAGATATGATCATTATTAATAAATACTTCAGCTCTGAGGTCTTTCACCAAACAGCTTTTGTACCAGCGGCTGATAAAATGTTTGGAATAAACACAATAAATCATTATTAAGATCTTAAACATAGAGGAGGCGCTTACAGCGGCAAACACTTGGACAAACACGCATAACAACACTATTGAGTTTCTCTGCGTGTGCATGTGTTTATCTGTATTTCTATCACAGTTATTTACTTTTGATGCACAGAACACTACAAGCCCTGCGTTTATGTTCACAGAAACTGAATTCATGCAATTCATAGATTTAAGGCAAGGCACTCTAGGTAAATAGGGTACAAATATTAACTCCGTAGTATCACCGTACTTTCCCCAGTTTATTATTCACAGTATATTCAGACAACTGTTTTGTATTACGAGTCTGAAAATGTTGTTTACATATGCAAATGAGGAACTGTCTATTTAAATATGCACTGATTTGCATACATTTCCAGATCAGAAATCTGAACGTTGGATAAAGCCAGGTTCAGAATTCATACTAGAGCAAAGGTCTTCAACCCTGCTCCTGGGGACCCACTGTCCTCCAGAGTTCCTTTCCAACCTGCTTCAGCACGCCTGCCTGTGTATTTTCAACAAGTGATCCTGAAGAGCTTGATTAGCTTCACCTGTCTTTGGTTAGGGTTGGAGCTAAACTCTGCAGGACAGTGGGTCCCCAGGAGCAGGGTTGAAGAACACTGTATTAAGGCGGGCATACACTGTGTGAATTCGGACACTCGGGAGGTTGTGAGATATTGCACACGAGTCCGTTAACTTGATAATCACATCAAAGCAGCAGATACATGGCACGACTGCATTGCACAGCGAGCTGGCGGCAATCACACGAGCTTTCGCGCTAAACACAGAGACTGGAGCTTTCAATGTTGCTGCTATAGCTTCAGATAGAAAAAAGAAAGAAAAATTATTTGAGTGGAAATTATTTGTTGAAAAGCAGAGAACAGCAGCCATTTCTTTCAACAGAAGAGAGAGTGGGCGTGTGTGTGTGTGTGTGTGTGTGTGTGTGTGTGTGTGTGTGTGTGTGTGTGTGTGTGTGTGTGTGTGTGTGTGTGTGTGTGTGTGTGTGTGTGTGTGTGTGTGTGTGTGTGTGTGCTGTACGGTTGCAGTCACTGAGCTATAGCCTAAGAATACTCATAAATCTAGCCATCTCTGTGACGTGGTTGTGCATGATCTGGCAATAGATTTTGCTGGTTTCACCATATGCTGGTGAAAATCGGACCGACTCCCCAATTTTTTTTGACATGTTTATAAATTATCGTGAGGTCGGGAGGTGCTCGTAACGTGCTCGGCTCGTCTCGTAATTCCTCTCACATGCTGCGAGCCACGACCATACGAGCATCCACGATGTCCACGCGATTTTTCCAGAGAGAAAAAAAAACGCCTGCGAGCTCGTACGACAGCAAAAATCGCACCGTGTACGCCCGGTTTTAGAGAATATTTTACAGGGACTTTGGATTTCTCTTTTTATCACCCCATAAATCAGCCAGGAAAAAAAAAAATAATAATGTTTTTAGGAATAAAATATTGTATAAAACATGCCTGTTTTCAAGTTTCAAAATTGGTTTTGCCTGTAATATCTTGCATTTACTGTATATATAATGAAAGAGATTAATTTGTTTAATAACAATTAATGTAACACACTTACAATGGCTTGATAAGCTCAGTTTTCTTATACATATTGATGCATTTTCTGTTCAAACAAAGGTACGGTGGGTTATATGGACTAGAATAGCTCTTTTGCCAGTAGCCTTTAGTTTACATCGTACACTAAAAAAAAAATTGTGTGTTGGATTTGCGTTATTTAATTGTGTACATCGGTCCCACATGAATCAATTAAGTTACACAAACATAATTTGTTCATGTAACTTTAACATCATGGAATGAATACTTTTTAAGTGACTCAATTAAGAAGTCTCAAAGTGAATTTTGTATGGCTCCCTGACATGATTCAGGCATTTAATTACATATATTCATTCATCCACTTCAATTTCATATACTTTAATGTTACACAACTTAATTATAATACTGCACTAGCTAGTTGGCAAACTTTTAGCTAGCAATAGCTCACATTAGCATCTTAAACGCTAAGCATTAAAAGCTCCTCCAGCAAAGCCATAATGACATCAGTTGTTTTAGTCCACAGCCTCAGCAAATGCCCCTGAATGAATACATTTTCTCTCTCTTGATTTTAGCCATATGCAAAGCATGCTGGGAACTAAGAAGCCCGCCCAGTTTCAGTTAACACAACACAAATCATTCATGTAATCTCAACACAAACGGATTAAGTAAATGTCAGTTTGACTTATATTTAAGTGGATTGAACACAATCAAATTATGTTAGGACAAAATGTATAGCAATTGTGTTGCTTTAGCTCATTTTAATTAAGCAGTTTGAACAAGCAGTAAAAATCATTGTTTTTCAGTGTAGTACTGAACTATTATTTGATACTTGCAATCACTAGTCAGAAATAGATAGTTTGATTTCACGACATTAACATGACATTAGTTTTACACTTTACAAATACTTTGGTGTTTAATGTTATCAATGGTTTATGAGAGCATTAACATGCATCAACATGTTATTTTGATGGATCTGTGTGGGGTTACCAAATGATTTCATTATAAAAATTTAAACCTGTTCGTCATTCAGACAGCACTCGCCTCTTTAAACCAAACCCAACATCGTTCATTTGAGAAAATCACTCAGTCTCTCAAATCCTGCCCTAATTACACTAAAGCACTTGTTCACACTTTCATTTCAATTCTGGAGAGTGAGCACAAACAGAATGAAGAAGAGGGGGGAAAAACACAAGTAAAGAAATTAAAACGACATGCATTTGCATTCAAGCCATCCGCATCGATCTGAAGAGGCAATTTTGCAATTCGATTAATTCTTAATTTCTCCGTAACAACACTGTTTTGGTCATTTGAATGTTAATTGCTCGTGGTTTAACTAACTCTATTAATTCTTTGAAAATCCATCTAAATACTGTCAAACTCAGAGTCACACTTGACTGTGTTTGATATGCTAATCTATCACAAACATCACAACCCATCAGTCCAGCTCCGCTCATGTGCTCTGCTTTTTCCTTTCTTTTCTTTTTGTTTTCTCTCACTTCCCATCCCAAAGGGGTCGAGATTTGGCTGGTTAGCACCTCATTATAAAAATAAATCAGTGAAATATATACTAAAACAGGCAACTGTGGTTGCCAGAATTTCAATGTAAAACATACAGAAGCAACAATTTAAGTTTTACAGATTAAACTTAAAAAAAAAAAGAATAATATTAATACACTAAATTGTGTTTTTCTATAATACATAAATGATAAGAACTGTACATTTAACAGTTTTTTACCATAAAGAATTACATGAAATGTCCCAGTTTTCACCGTATATAGTAAGTGAACTAAAAAAAACATTTTCGATAATTAAAATGAACTGAAATAAAAATAAAAAAAATTTATTTTCAGCTAGTTCCCAAAGCAACACCTCATTTTCATGCAGTTTAATTTGATGTACTAAAATAAATCTGAAATAAAAATTAACATATGTAAAAAATAATAATAACTACTAAAAATGTGAAAAAACAACAAATTTAGTAAAAGTAAATAAAAAATTATTAGTTTTTTTTTTTACACTATAACAGTATCATGACATTAAAATAATATTTTTACATAGCATTTTTACAGTTTTTTTACCAGTTATCAGTTTTACAGTGTAATGTCTTAATAGCTGAACATCCGGAACCGAAAGCCTGTGAGCAAAGCTGACAGCATGAGCTGTACGGGATTGCTAACGGATTGCTTTCTCCAGGTATTACATTACTCAAGGTGAAACACCTCAAACAGTCTTACTGGCAGGAGTGAAAGCCAAAGGATTGTGGGAAATGCAGTAATGAGGGGTCTAGAGGTTAACAACTCAGACACATGAGATTTTCTCAAAGCGTACACACGGTCTCTCTCTCTGTTTCCCTTGATTTCTCCTCTGGTGTTGTCTGATAGCTCAGAACAAAGCCCAAGGCTCTCTCCTGTTGAAGCATATCAAAAAAACCAAAAGACTCAGAGAGGTTCAAACTGTACAAGCAGCTGCCAGCGGCACCATCTGATGCGTAAACTTTACAGCATCATCAGAGAGAACATAACGGCCTGTGTAAAGTTTACAAGTCCCGCCGGAGCAAAAAAACCAGGAGGAGAGAGTGCTGAAACGTGCTTAATGTCACCAACGGGACCTGTGTTTATAAGGGATGTGCAGTTTTGTCATTTTGACTACTCAAGTACATGACAGATAAATAAAGCGAGCGCTCAGGGGTTTTGGGAGGACAGAGCGAGATCCATCTGTCCGTTTTTTTAATTGTTGGTCTATGCAGACATGAATCAAACAGACATCTTTTGGCTCTTTCAGGCAGGGCTGCATTAAGACCTCACTGGGCTCCGGGGCTACGAGTTACTACAGGGCCTCCCGTCACAATAATAATATATATTAGGGATGGAACGGTATGAAAAATTCATATCACGATTATAGTGACCCAACTTATCACGATTATCAATATTATCAAAATGAGATGAAAGTGTTCAAAAAGAACTGATGCACACACAGAAAACATTTAACAAGTTTTATATTTGAAAAGCAGCAAACAACAAATAAACAAGCAGCTCGATGCACTTTTTTAAGCAAGATTCTATTCTGTGGGATTTCCTTCCTTATAATGACCGTCGTCAATAGCAACGCATTATAACAGCGCACATCCATGCATCGCAAAGGACGCGTGCACGCGCTCTCTCTCTTTTCTTCGTGGAAGCTTCACGTTAATTTCAAGTGATAAGAGATAAAATATTTCAACTCAACTTTGTGTCCAGTTATTTCCCAGACGTAGTTTTGGTATTGAGGTCAAAGTCCACTTGCCTTGCGTTCGCTATACAACAGTGGGTGATGGTCACGAAAACGACTCGGCAGATTTGACTTCTTTTTGCATGTTCTGCAGACAGGGTGACCATCCTCGATTAAGTTTCCCTCAGGACTTTTGTAAAAGCCAAAATATGACCACACCTCAGATTTGGTCCTTTTAGAAGGCTGAAAAACCTCCCGGCGCTGTCACTGCCTTCTGCCATTTCTTCTTATATATATATATATATATTTATATATATATATATATATATATTATATATATATATATATTGTTACTTTTAATATTTACTCAAAAAATTGTATGCACTGAAATGTCATAATTCTTGTCACTAATTTCAGCATCACACAAAAATACTAGCCTAAGTTTAAAAAAACAAAACAAAAAAACTACAAAACAAGCTTACTGAAGACAAGTAAACAGTCACAAATTACAATAGAGCAGAGATACATAAGAAATGGACCTACTTGAAAAATTTAAAGCACTAAATAAGAAATATTGGTAACCCTTTACAATACGGATGCACTACACTCTAAAAAATGCTGGGTTAAAAACAACCCAAGTTGGGTTGAAAATGGACTAACCCAGCAGTTGGGTTGTTTTAACCCAGTAAATGGGTTGTTTTAACCCAGCGGTTGGGTTAAATGTTTGCTTAAAACAACCCAATCTAAAAACAAAACTGTATAAAATACTTCTCAGATAAATCTTTTAGAATAAAGTTGCAAAATTGTATTGTATTTAACAATTGTATGCATTTGAAATCTAGAGATGGGTTCTGTTTTAATGTACCCGAGTGTACCTAAAATAAAAAGAGTTTAATATACAGGTTGGTGGCGCTTCATTTCTTTTTAATTACCCACTTGTAAACTTATGTTCACTGTTCTTTTTTTTATAAATACCTGTAGTATTTGTATTAAATCTACATTCATTGGGTTGAATCGAGAATCGAATCGATTTGAGAGCTTGGGAATCGAAATCGAATCGAACTGGAACATCTGAATCGATACCCAGCCCTAATTTATACCTATCGAAGATTGATCTTTGCATGACCATTTTCAGATTAGTCTACACTAGAACGAAGTGAAGAGTGTGGAGGTGATTGGTGGATGCGGGCATCCTAAAAAAGGCGCAGCGATCACCTAATACCTGTAGATCGTTCAAAAGTCACATGGGCCTATAGTATAAATGCATTTGATTTGTAAACCAAACTCAAACTTGACGTTTCAATTCCTAAATAACAGCGCTAATAAGTGGGGGGGGCGTGTTGGGGCTTTGGCGATCAGCGCTACCGATAGCAAGTCAATCTACTCCACAGCCAATCACGGGCCCCCTCCTTGCTCGGGCCCTGGGGTTTCAGCCCCGCCTAGCCCTATTGTTAATGCGGCCCTGCTTTCAGAGCATCTCATCTTGCATGTCTAGTTAAAACATGTTTAAAACGTGCCTCAAGATGCTGCACTGCACTGAATTTAACAGCTTTTAACCCTGTTAAACTCAAGGTATGAAATAAAAGTCTGAAAAATCTTTTTTTTTTTTTTATTGGAACAGTTTATTGAACCTTTAGACAGTCTGTGTGTGTTTTGGACACACCATTCTTTTATGGCTCATATAGTCTGAATATGGAAAGAAAAAACCCTCAACAGGGCTCCAGACTGCGACAAACAGACCCAGAACAGACCAAAACATGTAATGTAAAATGCCTTTTGACCTGAGACGACGTGCAGCAAAGTTACAGTGGAAAAAAATCTCAGTCTGAGTGCCAAAATTCACGTCAGAAATGGATGTGTCAACGAATGAACATCCAAGTACACTGTAAAAGTGCAGGAAGGCAAGTGTCTATTTCGTGCACACAACAGATAAACATGTCAGCTGTGGGGACGCCAACTAATCGGTACCGGTTCTCCTTTTTAAATGATACTGATATGGATTCTTATTCTCAATATATTTTAATCTTTGCTGTTTTCTGTCACTGAACTTCAAGTTATTTGTAGCGCAGCCATCCATAATTGCAGGAAGATTTGCACTCAGCTTTAATATGTCACTTTTAACTTGTTTGTTAATTTTAGTAAACAATGAACAAACTTTAAACTTTTTGGCGCTCTGTAATGTGGCCTGACAGATCGCTCAATCAGCATTTCGACCTTGGAAAGAGCTTGTATAAAACAGCTTAAGAACAATCATGTCCAATTTACCTCATGCTCATAAACTCGTTAGTCAGCTAGAAAAAATAAATATAGAAACGGGCATTTTGCTAAATATATGCACTATATCACATAATCCTCGTCTTCATGAGAAAGAATGGAAGGAGCCACAATTTAAATTAAACACACCCACATAATTACACACGTTTATTCTTTTGTGGCATTTAAAATTATAATTTGGCGCCACTTTTCCCCCCTTTTTTTTTTTTTTTTTGTCTGGAGCCCTGCTTTATTTTATTCAGAGGCCTAAACTAATGTGCAAACAAAAATATGCAATTTGGTGCAGATGCTGATATTTATATGGACGAAATTAAGATGAAATAGCTTGTAATGTAAATCAGTAAGATAAGATGCATATAGATATCAAACATCACTCATATCTCCAATAAGTTGATATTTAAATGCTTATTTTTATGATCAATGCTCTTTTAAAACATATAATGATGATTGAGAGATGAACAAATAAATCTTCATTAAAAAGCCTGATGGATCATATTTGATAGTCACATTTATCGTGATTTTAATATAAAATTATGTATGGATAATCAAGTAAACCAAAGTTGAGTAAGTGTTCATCTTGAAATACTAACAATATAAAAGTTATTTTTACATTTACAAATTTTCACAGCAAAAAGACCTGAAGGGGGACGCTTGAACAATTACACTAAAAGGCCTTTTATTTCCTAAAAGTATAAACTGTCAGTCAGGCATGTAATTTGTGTGCAACAGGTTTTTCAGCAAAGTTTTGAACATGTTGGTCATTTAGAGGCTTCAGAAAGTTGAGTATTAAATATGATACAGCAGGCTCTATAGAGTTATTGCAAAAACAAGCCTAATAATATTAATGTTAGACTGCAAAATATCGAAAAATACAACTGTAATAAATCAGATTATAAGTGAGGTCTAACTTTGGTGCATCTGTGTGCTGAATTTGAACAGTCAAGAGATGTAATGTGCCTGTTTTCATGCTCAGTCACTGCTGTGTGTTTGTGTGCGTTTCAGAGAAAGACGTGTTTACTGAGAGAGAATCCAAGTGTTTGTTTGTGCATCAAGCTTGTTTCTTTATTTGTCTGGTCAATACAGTAAAAATGTCTTCTAGTAAAAATGAAACTCGAGCAAAATAATACAGCCAAAGAGAGAGCGATTAAACGCTTTGTTGCTCTGTGTTTGCGACAAATGATATGGAAAATCTGAAACTATGAAAACTGAAACCAGCACCTTAATTCAATCAATAAACCACTAAATGATCCCAACACCAAAGTAACTTATTACACACACACACACACACACGAGAGGGTGAGATGGATGTGTGTGGTTTCTACATTAACCGGATACGGTAGATGCACATCTAAAAACCCAAGAGGTTCATTAAGCAGAGGAAATCATCCATGTCTCTACAAACATCATCAACATACTGTAAACGCACTTAATCTGTTTATAAATGCACAAAACAAGTAATAATTTCTCCTCCATTACAAAGATCAGCTCATCAAATGGTAACATTTGTAATCTTTATCAATTGCCGCCCAGTGTTATTATTGTTAATATTATTAGTACTATTAAAGTATTTATTATTATTTTAAATTTGTTTTTTATATTTTTAACTTCCATTTGTTTTAGTAATTGTTACGGATTTCGTCATTTTATTCATTTTTATTAATTCTATTCAGCTTTGTTTGTATTTCCATTTTGGTAATGGTTCTTTAACTTAAAACATATTTATTTCATTTATTTGCCACTTTTTCAAATGCAAGTTTAATCTAATATTCACATTCTATTTTGTTTCAACCTTATTTAACTTAACAAAAATCATTTTTAATAGTTTTAGTTAATTATAACAATACTGCATCTCATGTAACTGACCAATCACATGTTTTTAGCTGATTAAAAATTAATTATGCATGAAATATTACATAGACATACACCAGTCCTTTAAGAACAATATGTATTTGAAATATTTTATCTAGTTTAATAACTTAAGGTCATAACATATAATTTTTTTTATATAGTGGAAAAGGGTTCTTTAGATTATTAAAATGTTCAAAAAAATCTCGGAAGCCTCTGTTATTTCCTGAAATGTCACATGATATTCCTGTTCATCATGAGTGCCATTTGTAGACTAAATGTGCATAGTGCGCCTTCAGACTGTATGAATTGAAAACACAGTACATCAGAGTATCCAGTGCTCATAATGATTACATCAGCGCATCCTGAGGGGAAAAAAATAATAAATATTACTCCTCTGTATAGAAATTTGACATAAACATATGAGAATCCATCAATATTTCTTCAAACGTGCATGCTTTTGAACTAAAAGCCCAGAGGGATGTTGTTTTGCGTTCTCATGATGAACATACAAGAGTTTTATTTTCTCAATGAATGTGGCTGACGCTCATATTTCAATCAAAATGTATCGACTCAGTTTTTCATATTCACAACTCCTGACAGATATTAACAAATTATGGTCACTATAAGATTTTGAGAGCAAAACAGAGGTAAAACATTTAAGCTTGAGTCTAAGATCTTTTTAATTATGTATAGTTTGTCAAGTACATCTAATAGTAACTTTGAGCTAATTTAAACAAAGAATGCTTCAGTGCGTTGGCGTCCTCGTGAAGATTAACAGGGTAAGAGTGTAAAACGTCCAGACAAATGACTGACATCCATCGCCCTGTATTAAAACAAATCCAGCCCAAATACAGCTTATCCCAACTCTTCAGCCCAATAAACCACATGCAACTGAAACAGGGAGAGCAGCCACAGTAACACACAGCTGACGACACACTGCACCTGCAGCAGACTCGATTTCTCACATCCAAACACAGCGTGATAGGGTGTGTGCCGATAACACGGGGTGAGTTCACCTTCTGTACAGATGACTACCTGATCCCATCACAGATACGGAGTCTGTCCTCAACAACATGAGACATGTTTCCAGCTCCTCCACACTGTGAACGAGCGTGCGTGCGTGTGTGTGTGTGTGTTATCTGACACATGTCATTCCCATGAGGCCCAGTCCCACTTCAGAGTGGAAATAAATCAATGTGTTCATTTAGTTTTAACACGGGCCGACTATTTCCCTCAGACTCCTGTGGGACTGGAAAAGCCGGAGAGGGTTTATCCATGGCGCACTCCGGAAGAGAGAAACTTGTGCCGTGTTTCCTTGCGTCGGAGGACTCGCAGGATTGCGTTTCATCCCCCCATCAGTGAGAGACAGATTCATCCTCGCTCTGAGATGTATTTGAAACCACATAAACTCCATAAACAGTGGAAAGTGTCTGACGAGATTCCTGTTTATAAGAGGAAGGTTTTTCTGACTGGTGTTCAAGAAATATATTAACGAGTTTGTTTGCTCCTATAGTCTTAAAATGTTTAGGTTAAGCTTATTTGGCTTGCTGTGATATACCCCCACAGTGACTAAATGATTATGTAGGGCAAGCTACCTAAGATAAAGGTGGAGTTTGGGGAGGTGGTGGGATGCTGGAACATCTGTGACTGAGCGGTTTATATATATATATGTTGGCTGTTGATTGGAAGATTAGATGGGCTTGCTCCTCCCAAAATTACGTTTAGAACTTCACAAAGATTACAGTCTTTCTACTTTTCACTTTAACTTGTTACTTGCCCTTTCTTTGTATTTTTTTGTGAAATTTACTAGCAATTTCTAAATAAAACTACACATTTCTACACATTTTTTTTCAGAATACAGTAACACTTAACAATAAGCTCCCATTATTTAATGTCAGCTAAAGCATTAAATTTTAATGTATACTAAATATATATACACACACACACTGATGACACACAACATCCTGGTGCCATCACTTCCCCAGGTAAACAGCGCACACGTGCACGGCGAAAATGAGACTCATCAGACCGGGTGACCTTCCACTGCTCCAAGATCCAGTTCTAACGCTCACATGTCCATTGTAGGCTGCACTTTCAATGGTCATCACTTTCATCATACACTCTCAGAAAAAAAAGATGCAGCGCTGTCACTGGGGCAGTACCCTAAGGTACAAAAGCGAAAAGGTACTAATATGTTGCATTTAGTGTAAGTAAGGTACAAAGATGTACCTTTTCACTTTTGTACCTTAGGGTACAGCCCCAGTGACAGCACTGTACATTTTTTTTCTGAGAGTGTAGGCACTCTGATTGGTCTGCGGCTGATTATTGCTCTTGAGCATTCATGAGCTTAGGGAGCCCAACACCCTATCACCGGTTTGTGGTTTGTCCCTCCTCACCACTGCTGCCCGGGAGCAACCCACAAGCCTTGCAGTTTCAGAGATACTCTGACACAATCACAGTGCCATGACCATTTGGCCCTTTCAAAGTCACTCAGATCTTTATCCTGCCCATTTCTCCTGCAACGAGAATTGATTGTTTTGTTACCACCTAATCTACCCAGATTTTAATATGTGGCCTTGTTAGGAGATGATGGACTGTATTTATATAGCTCTTTCAAAGTGCTTTATATATTGCCTCACATTCACCCATTCATTCACTCATACACCGACGGCAGTGTCAGCCATGCAAGGCACCATCCAGCTCATCGGGAGCAGCTGGGGTTAGGTGTCTTGCTCATGGACACCTCGACACTTGGTCAGGTGGAACCACCAACCTTCCGGTTTGTAGCCAACCTACATGAACCACTGAGCCACTGCGAGCTGACTGACAAGACGATAGCGGAAGATTTGGTTTCAAAGCGCCATGTAAAAGCACCTATTTAGCAATATTTTTGATTTAAACCCAAGAGATTCAAGAGATTCAAGAGAGTTTTATTTGTCACATACACAGTTATATACAGAATATACAACCGGCAGTGAAATGTAAACAAATTACATTACATTACAGTTTGTAGGTTCCTTATTAGCACTACACCCAGTGTTAATAAGGAACCTGCAAACTTTAATGAGGCAATCTGTAAACTTTGTCTGATGAAGGTGGCATAATCCAGAGGTAACACTTCTAATTTACACACACACCTTCTACACCACCTTCCTCACCACCACATCCCCAATATAAACTTGTCAACACTGAAATTGTGCAAAGTCACTTGCTCACCTCTGTGTCATAGGGCTCATGTGAAAATTAAATTGCAAAAGTAAGAAACATAAAACTGCATTAACAAGAAACAGAAAGCATGACATGAACACAACATGAAAGCTATCGATAATAATCAAGAGAAAACAAGGGATATTTATACTCAAAACTAATGAGTTCAACTAGAAACAACCGGAGACAATCAACGAACACAGACTAGAACATGAGAACAGATCAAAATAATATATCAAAAGAAATGGCTATAAACATGAAACAAGAAAACTAGACGAGGGCAAAAAACCTACAATTTCAGCCAGTTTATTGTGCAATGTCTGTCCGTAAAGCACTGTTTACGTGGATTAAACTACAACCATGAGAATTACATCAGTAATACAGAACTAGAAACTGTTAGAAAACAAAACAGCCCAGCTTCACAAAGACGATATAAACGCTTTCCAAATCAAATAACACATCCTTCCTGAGGATTTCATATGTTTTAACAAAAACATTTCTCTTAAGCCCTCCGGCCCTCTCGTCCATTACAAGAGTATTTACCTCAAACATGTTTCTCGTTCTCCATCACAAGAGAGACAAGTTCAAATATTGTCTGTGGTAATTGACAACATGAAAGGAAGCAGAGAATAAAAAGAAAGTAAAGCAGTGTGGAATAGATGAAGTGTCATGACGAACCCAATACATCATCAGACATTCAGTGATAAACCTGCACTTTCTTCAAACGAGTGAACGTGTCAAACCTGTGTAAATCTTCCTCTGTGAACTCAAGGTCAAGCTCAGACTGAGCGAAGGAGATATTAATCCATATTTATGCATGCTTTTTAGGATGGATCTTGATAAATAATGACTTAATTACTGTGAGATTAAAGCGAGAGCAGAAATCAGAGCAGTCTGACCGCGCTCATCTCTCAGTGCCTTTTTAAACCCGGTCACTTCATGAGTTTTCACTGATCAGATAGCCATCCAATTTGTTAAAACTATTACATTTACACTTGGCCACATAAATGTGCCTTCAGTTCACTGATCTTCGCCTCTTGGATTATATGCAAATTAAACACGAGTTCACTTCACGTCAGTGAAAGCAGCAGATATGAACTGCATTTTATTGATTATCAGCTAATTTCAAGATCAAAGACAGCAATAGGAAAGTGTGAAAGGGAACAGCACATAACATGCACAATAATGGTATAAAAATACACATCTATCAGTTCAATATGCGTCACATGACTAAACATGCTTCATTGTTTTTAAATACCTCCCTTTTCACAGTACACACTACAACGCGAAAATGGCGTTTTCAAATGTATCCGCTTTGCTCCATTTTCGCAGAACAAACATGGTGTTTCAGTGGGGACGGAAAGCCAAACGGAGAGAAAAAGATGCGTTTTCAAACAAAAATTTATTAGTGTGGACAAGGCCCCAGTCATTTAACTTGCTGAAGACACAGACACACATAACCGTAATGGGGTCGGTACAATTGTTTTGTTTCTGAAAACAATTCTCTTATGTTCACCAAGGCTACATTTATTGGATCAAAAATGCAGTAAAAACAGTAATATTGTAAAATACTACTACAATTTAAAAAAAAGTTTTTCTAGTATAATAGATTTTAAAATGCAATTTATGATCAAATAAATGCAGCCATGGTGAGCAGATGAGACTAAAAAAATCTTACCATGATTTCAGTTTTTCTGTCCCCAAAATAAACACCCCTTAAAATGTGTCATGAACTGCTCCGAGACTTAAGGTTGAAAATCCAAAAGCAGATTTATTAGGAAATCTATAATCATCATCCATAAAACAGGCAATAGGTCATAACCAAAAAGACAACAGGGCAAAAAAACACAAACAAACAGGGAAAACCAAAACCTGGTTAACCAGAGGGAGAGGGCTCAGAGATGCAGTGTGACACTTACAAGACTTTGCAAAGCATGAGTGTAAACACAGGGCTTAATATGGGCACAAGATAAAAAGACACAGGCAATGACTTATGGGAAACGAAGTTTATGATCTGATAGCAATGGACTACGGAGGAGTGCCCTATGGATATCATGGGCACTACAGCTGGCGGATGTGACAAAATTATAGTCAAGTCCCCCTGTAGTCAATAATTTTGTCCCTTAAAACTCATCTTTGATCACCAAAATTATATTGTGGTGAGGTGCACGAGCGAGAGACGTGTGGAGGAGTGAGCGAGCGAGAGTGAGTCTCGAGTTCTCTCATGAGGGAGGCATATAAGGACGAGCAACACCAGTGAAGGACGAGAGAGGACCAGGCCTGGGGCCTCATTTATAAACGTTGTGTACGCACAAAAGAAGGCGTACGCCGCTCTCTACGCAATAATTGGTATTTATAAAAAGCAAACTTGATGGGAAAATGCGCGGTCCTTCACGCAAGCTCTGACCCAGGCGAACGCACAAAAACGGGTGAAATGAGAAATGGCGACACCGTTGGCAGATGGAAGAAACACGTGAAAGTGTGTAAAACTGTAGACCGTTGTGTAAAATAAATGGCTGACTTCGATGTCCGACCATTTCTTTTTTATTTCGGCCACGGTCCGAGGTTGTGAGGCTACAGCATTTACGGCGTCTGCAACCTTTTGCCACTCAAGTGCCTTTTTGGCATTAGTAATGCCCACAATGTGCCCTCCAAACAACATTTTTCTCCTCTATTCCACCTCGCCAACGATAACTTCTACTTCACATTGAGTGAAGTTACGTTTTTTTGATTTCCTCTCTGTGTTTGCCATGATTTCGCAATCGATGAATATTAACGTTTCATCGTTTCACGGACTATTTATGGGCAACTATGGGCATGACATGAAGCCGCAAAAGATGCACTACATTTAGAAGTGATTGTGATTTATTAAGGGAAAACTGCGTAGGATGTGCGTGCGCACGGTTTTATAAATCCGAATATTTCTGTGCGTACACACGTCCTATGTTTCATCCGTACGCCACTTCTGACGCAAATCCTAAGCAAAGTTTTATAAATGAGGCCCCTGGACTTTACGCTGTTCCTCGCAGGTGACGCTCATTCTCAATCACGCACCGGTCTCGCTCGCTCCTCCCACGTCTCTCACTCGTCCACCTCGCCACAGATATATTTAAATGTTTTTTCCTGTGAAAAATGTTATTCATGCCTTAAAATAGCTTGAATGTAAAGCCGAAAGTATACTTTTTTTTTTTTACGCGTACACGAGTGTATGTGCACAGTCAAACGCACAGCCTTGCAAAGTAAACTTCTTTTGACTCGTACGCATACACAGGCATTCGACACATGCACAGTTCTGAGCAATCTCTCGCCACGAGTTACAACCCATGTAAATACTGCAAAAAATAAAATGCGCATGTGTGACTGGTGTGTACAAAGTATGCATGGTTACAACAATCGAGCGGTGCGCGTTCAGTACTGCAATGTATGGTGACACCACAAAGACATATAAACAACATTAAAACTTGCTTTTCACCAAAGGGGGTCATTAAGACTTTTCTTATACCATTTAAGACTTTTTAAGGAGCTTGGGGGACCCTGCTGACTGTCTTGTCAATGGAACAAACATTTCTGCTTCTTTTGCAGTGAATTTTGACTCAATATTGTGTAATATAAATGTGATCATTTACTGACCCTCAAGTCATCCCAAACACATTGACTTTCTACTCAGGAATACAAGATACAAGACTGTGACAAGTGAGTGAGAGTAAAGAATGACAGAATATACATTTTTAGATTAACTGACCCTATAAGATAATTTATGCAAATTTGTGTACATTTCATTCACCATTATAAAACTGCATTATTTAGATATCTGCAATATAGCGACCCATTTTGGCAAAATCCACTATAAACCCCACACCGGTCATCACTCTTTCTCCAATATCCATCTCTCCCCGTCTACTTTCTCTCTGACGTATTTAATATTCATACGGAGCTACAGATATCCTCTGGTCCTTGCGCTCTTTATCGAATGGTTTCACCTGTGCACGGGTGCAAAGTTAGTCACCTGGGCGTTTCAAGGCCGTGCGCATAATTTATAGTGATGAATGTCCGTCCGAAGAACAACGCTGCAGCGCTCACTCTCTTTTCTCGTGCTTTGATCGACGAGTGAGCTAAATCATTTGTCCCCGCAGCTCTGAGGACAGGGCATCCACACGGATAACTGTGTGCGTGTGAGTAAATGTGTGTCAGAGCCATAAATTGGCGGGACAGAAATAGCCCCTCTATACAAACCCACTACAAAAGGACACAGGAAAACAGCACAGCAAGCAATTACAAAGACACACAACACACACACACACACACACATTCATCTATCTCTGGGGAGTTTGATAAGAGAAGTCTGTCTCAGCACATTTTGCTCTCTCTTCTCTCTCTCTCTAAGTCTACAGCTCTTGTTTTAAATAAATGTAAAAGATAGAGCTGTAGTCTGAATAGATGTATTATGAATGTATACATTCTAGGGGAGTAATTAACAAAGGAATCTTACAAAAGCTTTGGGGTTTGAGGCTCTGTCAGGATTACTGATTGATCATTTGATCTTGGTTAATATAAGTTTACAAAGATAATCAAAGGTCTTCATTCATGAAGCATCAAAACATATTATACAATGCAAATATGAATATTATATTATAGCGATTGTAGTTTTATTACTTTCAAATGTAAATTCTGTGCTGGGTGCTGTCACCCTCACTGAGATCCCAATCTGATCGTTAAACGTAATACTGCAATGTAACTACCTGAGTAAACTATGAATAAACTTAAACTAGAGTTTGAAACGGGCTTTAACAACACTGAATATGTTGAGCATAAGTGCTGACAGCATAGACCTATAAATTAAAGCAAGACCCAACAAGAAATGCATCTGCTCTCGAGATGGTAATGCCACACACACACACACACACACACACACACACCTTACTGCAGACTCCAATTGCATCAGATAAACTAAAAACGTGCTTGAAATAATCATTTGGCATCTAGTAACCCCACACACACACACACACACACACACACACACACACACACACACACACACACACACAGGTTTGCTCTGCTGTATCTCTGATAAAATCTGCTCTAACACGGATATAATAAAGACCTGTGGGACTCCTAAAAACTTCAGATGAGTTTTGTAGGGAAATAATGGGATATTTTCCTCTATTCTCTCACTTTTTTCTTTTGTTTTTAAGAACTCTTCTGACAACAAAGCAGCACCTTTCACTGACTTGCACTTTCTGTTTCACTGTTCTCTTTAATTATTCCAGCTCGCCTCTCACTCTCTGCAATTCAGTTCAATTTAGTTGTTCTACTGACATGACAAAAACAATAATGCGAAACAAGTATAAAATAAAATAATAAAATAAAATTAATAATTAATTAAATAAAAAATTCTGAAGTTTAATACTTTACCACTACTTTAATATGATTGCTACTAATAAGCAATCAAAAAACAACAACAACAACAACAACAACAAGACATCATAATATCTCTCTCTCTCTCGCTCTCTCTCTCTCCCTGGCATCTTGGTGACATGCAGCGGACAAAGTCTGACTGAAATGGAAATGTAGCAGTGTGTAAATTATTCAAGAAAAGGAAAGCGAGAGACATACATAGAAAGACAAAGAGAGAGAGAGATTGGGAGAGCGAGCGATACAGAAAATGACCCATGTGTGAAATAACGGACAAATACAGTTTACAGAAATACACTCACCTAAAGGATTATTAGGAACACCATACTAATACTGTGTTTGACCCCCTTTCGCCTTCAGAACTGCCTTAATTCTACGTGGCATTGATTCAACAAGGTGCTGAAAGCATTCTTTAGAAATGTTGGCCCATATTGATAGGATAGCATCTTGCAGTTGATGGAGATTTGTGGGATGCACATCCAGGGCACGAAGCTCCCGTTCCACCACATCCCAAAGATGCTCTATTGGGTTGAGATCTGGTGACTGTGGGGGCCATTTTAGTACAGTGAACTCATTGTCATGTTCAAGAAACCAATTTGAAATGATTCGAGCTTTGTGACATTGTGCATTATCCAGCTGGAAGTAGCCATCAGAGAATGGGTACATGGTGGTCATAAAGGGATGGACATGGTCAGAAACAATGCTCAAGTAGGCCGTGGCATTTAAACGATGCCCAATTGGCACTAAGGGGCCTAAAGTGTGCCAAGAAAACATCCCCCACACCATTACACCACCACCACCAGCCTGCACAGTGGTAACAAGGCATGATGGATCCATGTTCTCATTCTGTTTATGCCAAATTCTGACTCTACCATCTGAATGTCTCAACAGAAATCGATACTCATCAGACCAGGCAACATTTTTCCAGTCTTCAACTGTCCAATTGTAGCCTCTTTTTCCTATTTGTAGTGGAGATGAGTGGTACCCGGTGGGTTCTTTCCATTCTTTGTCATTTCTTTTCACACCATTCTTTGTAAACCCTAGAAATGGTTGTGCGTGAAAATCCCAGTAACTGAGCAGATTGTGAAATACTCAGACCGGCCCGTTTGGCACCAACAACCATGCCACGCTCAAAATTGCTTAAATCACCTTTCTTTCCCATTCTGACATTCAGTTTGGAGTTCAGGAGATTGTCTTGACCAGGAACACACCCCTAAATGCATTGAAGCAACTGCCATGTGATTGGTTGATTAGATAATTGCATTAATGAGAAATTGAACAGGTGTTCCTAATAATCCTTTAGGTGAGTGTATATTCACTGTACACTTATTACACAGATTTTTTTTTTACAACATAAATATTTTAAATCTTACCCGTTTATAAATCCATTTTGTATTAATAGTAAAGTCCTCTGATTTCATTTTAAACACAATCAAAAACAGAGATGCAAGACGGCAAGTTGCATTTGAATGAAACGAGAGAGTCCGTCCTTTGTGATGCATGGATGTGCGCTGTTATAATGCGTTGCTATTGACGACGGTCATTATAAGGAAAGAAATCCCACAGAATAGAATCTTGCTTAAAAAAGTGCATCGAGCTGCTTGTTTATTTGTTGTTTGCTGATTTTCAAATATAAAACTTGTTAAATGTTTTCTGTGTGTGCATCAGTTCTTTTTGAACACTTTCATCTCATTTTAACAAAACCGTGATAATATTGATAATCGTGATAATTTTGGTCACTATAATCGTGATATGAAATTTTCATAAGAAGTAGTAAGTCATCTGGGTACTTTATGCCTAGTATTTATGTGAATTCAGACATACTCATGCTATTTCAGATGCAGCCATTATTTATGACAAACGATTCATTAAAAGAATCAATTCACAACAAATGATATGTTAAAGAATCGATTCACGACAAACGATTCTTTAAAAGAATCAAGTCACAACAAATGATACATTAAAGAATCGATTCACGACAAACGATTCATTAAAATAATCGATTCACGACAATAAAAAACCTGATTAACAATTCACCACTAATGACTTAAAAAATAAATTATTCACAATCCTCAACAAATGAGTCATTAAAAGAACTGATTAACAAATATAAACTGAACATCCCAAGACTATTGCAGTTTTAATTTTAATCAGAGGTGTCATTAAAATATCAGTGTTAATGATTTCATACTCACACTCCAGTCTCGAGAATCTTGATGGCCAAATAAAAAGAGCATTAAAACCATTGTGATAGTCGCTTTGTTGTTTGAATTTTATATTCCCAATAAAATAATACTGACTATATAGTAAATATTCCACATATATCACTGGTGCGAATGTGTGTTGTCATCTCTGATATCGGTGTCTGAGTGTTTGTCTGCCTTTATTAATGTCATATCGCTGAATGCCAGTGATTTCATCTAAATATGGAATTATTCAGAGCATCACATCCTGCAATCACACACACACACACACACACACACACACACACGCAGCATGGAATCCAGATGGCTAATTATCAGTTCATAATCTCATGCACATAGAGGTGTTGTTCTGAGAGAGAGTGAAAGAGAAAGAGAGCAATGATGCAAATGAAAACAACGTCTGTTGAAAAAAAAGAGAGGACGTAAAAGGAGCGAATGTGAAGCCATCTACACACTCTGAATCATTGCAAAGCTCCAACACGGAGAGAGAGAGAGAAGGAAAGTGTGATTGAAAAAGACAGAAAGAAAATTAAATGTAGCAGAGAGAGAAATGAAGGAGACAGTCGAGGACATTTCAGTCCCATAATACCTCATAATATTACACAGTCGGTTAGAGACCCATATGTGTGACTTTAACAAACACTCAGACAGACAGACAGCAGGAGAGAGAGAGAGAGACGGATAAAAAGATAAAGGGATAAGGAGCGAGGTCATGTGAGACGCAGACAGCTCTGTTACCATTCAAACCATCAGAGACGTGAATGTGTGGCTCATCTAGCTCACTGAAGCTAATGGAGTTTGATACACAGCCATCTATTATTCATACTGCTCGACTCCAGCACTCCCGAACGCACCTGTCTGTCTGTCTGTCTGTCTGCGCATGTGTGTTTCTCAGAAGTGACAAAGATCTGTTACAGCACTGAAGTGTTTTTCTGTTTTCACACTCGCGCTCATTTACATCACCACAAATGAGTGGCGTAATGTGTAGGGCAGGAAAACGCAGACGGATTCATGGAATCCCATTATAAAAATGGAATTTACTGCGCGGAACATAAATAAATAAAGCAAAAAATATCACTGTACACTTAATCAAATGGTGATAGAGACTAGTGTGTGAATATTATAGCTCAAAACGATTGCAATGTGTTTTCAGCGTCTACATCGACGTTCATGAGTTCACGTCAAAAGCTTTGTACCATTTGATAAAACTGTTGTCAGTACACACATAATCTCAAAGGTATTTACTACAATCAACCAAATAATAGAAAGAAAGAAATTGTGGCAGAAATATATTACTATTGTACAGTAAGAAGTACTTCCCAAGTTATGGCCAAAAAATAAAAGGAATTGTTCCCAAAGTTGTGCACTGATTTTGTTTAAAATGTAAGAAATTATTATATTGTTTTATATTATATTATAAACGTTTTTGGAATTCAATTGATTAGACATGCTTAGAAATTGACTTTGCTGACTCTGTCGACTTCAAACCGGTCCCCTTACAGTAAAGTCACCATTTTGCGCCGCCATGTTTCTACAGTAGCCCTAGAAGGACAAACTGCTCGACAGAGCTCTGGCTTCACTCGGCATTCTCAGATGGCGATATTTTTGTCCTGTGTCGGCCACCGTAGCTTCTCTATGTGCTTCGAAAGGGAGGGGTGGACCAAATATGATTGTCTCATTGTTATTATATATGTATTTTAAGTTAATTAATGGCTTAGAGCTTTGCTTAAGTCTGTTTTTATTACCACATACCAAAAACTATTTTTACATTTTTACAACTATTTTTGACAGCCCTACACTGAAGAAAGAGTAATGACTGAAAATTCAAACATGTCTCCCTTTAGACATTGTTTACATTTCACTGCCGGTTGTATATTCTGTATATAACTGTGTATGTGACAAATAAAACTCTCTTGAATCTTGAATCACATAATAATAATAATGAAAAAAAAAAATGGAATGGAATGGAATGGGAAAAGATAAAGTGGATTTCATAGGGCCCTAGATGTGACTCAACAAAACTAGAGCACTTCCATTATAAATCACTGAAGCTGAGAGCAGGTGATGTAACGCAACTAAACTAGAGCGCTCATGTTACCATCACTGAAGGTGAGAGTGAGCAACACAATGCCAAAAACTAGAGCGCTACCTTTAAAATCAGCCCTTTCTGCAGTACCGGTTCTCACGGGACACTGGGGACATTTACACACACTATGTGTGACTGCCCAGAAACCTTTTGGGTAAAGTTATCACCTGTAGTTGGTGCCATCTCAGCACTAACTGGCACACGGTATCTACTGCATCTACTCAACAACGGCTCTAAATTCCCTATTAAAGTGAGAGAACCACAGCTGGAAAATTACCATTTAATGTTCAACATGACAGAATTAGTACACTCACTTTATAATCATCTAAGCAATGCAACGCAACTAGAACAGTCCCGTTAAACACTGAAGCAGAGACCGAACGATGCCACGCTCTCGTTTAATCTGCTCTCTGACTTCACATGCTTGCAGTTGATGTGTCACTCACTCTCACAACTGAGAACTGAAACGTTAAACTCTGTGTTGTGGTGATACTAACGGTAATTCTTGCGTCCTTTCTCTGGGGCGGAGAGCGCGATAAGCAGCGGCTCATAATAGCGTTCTCATCTCTGCTCTCTTGGAGATGAGCCCGGACATGAATACAGGTAAAAATGAAAGCTGGAATAATGGCTCGAATGTGTCTTATCTCCAGGGATGTTTTTATTGGCTGCTCTGAGAGGGTCTAATCAGCTGGTGAGTCGGGACACTGGGACAAAGAGAGACGTCCGATAAAACACTAATGGAGTCGGCACATTAACACAGACGAGAGACGGGAAGCATTGCATTTTTACTGTATTACAAAGAGAGAGAGAGAGAGAGAGAGAGAGAGAGAGAGGGAAGCAATGGTCACTTTGTCAATGTTGCATAATCATTTAACTACATGATACACGTATTAATTAAACTAATCCCAAATAACTGCATATCAACTACTGTTCAAAAGTTTAAGGTCGGTAAGATTTGTTTAATGCTTACGCATATTTTTAATCAAACATACTGATACAATTTAAAATAACGGTTTTCTATTTTAATTCATTTTAATTTATTCCAAAGATGCAAAGCTGAATTTTCAGTCATTACTCTTTCTTCAGTGTAGGGCTGTCACTAACAATTATTTCGGGAATCAAGTAATCGGATCGATTATTTTGACAATTAATCGAGTAAAAATATTTTTTGGTATGTGGTAATAAAAACAGACTTAAGATCTAAGCCATTAATTAACTTAAAATACATATATAATAACAATGAGACAATCATATTTGGTCCACCCCTCCCTTTCGAAGCACATAGAGAAGCTACGGTGGCCGACACAGGACAAAAATATCGCCATCTGAGAATGCCGAGTGAAGCCAGAGCTCTGTCGAGCAGTTTGTCCTTCTAGGGCTACTGTAGAAACATGGCGGCGCAAAATGGTGACTTTACTGTAAGGGGACCGGTTTGAAGTCGACAGAGTCAGCAAAGTCAATTTTGAGATTGTACATTTTTTGAAGGTCCCAAAACAAAATTTCTCAGTGAAATCCCTGGTAATAACACCAAATTTGGCACACACAAGGTCAAAACCTATAGAAAAAATACATATTCAACTTTTTTTTCCCATGATACCACAGTCGTTAACATTAATGAAACTGACATCCTATATTAAGACCTACTGTATCGCGCAGCTCTAAAATAATGACACGCATCAGATGTTTTTCCCCCAACAGCTAACTAAACATTCACTTAAGACATAACAGATAATGCTTGCACGAATACTCGCCAAGACAGATATTTTGAAATACTGTAATTCTGTGTTTATGTGTATACAGGGATCGCACACTGTCTGAGGCGTCTTTCTGAGCGATTCGGATCTGTCAGTCAGCGAGAGTGAGAGAGTTCTTCATGGACAAATGAAAGGAACTCCTCTCAGAAAATGTACAAATAAAGATACTTTTAGATGTTTAATTGCTATTTTGAGCATTGGGATCGCTAGACGAGTGCTTAATGAACTCATTTTTGTGAAAACCTCAAAATCGACATTTTTCACTTGTCTTGCCAGTAGCTCGAAATTATCCCAAGCGCATTCCGACTCATTTTGCCAGCACGTGTGACACATACAAACAATCATCAGAAGGCACCAACGGCCTGGTGTTATTGCTGTTACACTTTACGGCAGATCAAATCCTTGACCAAACAGCATTTGATTCAAATGTTTAATTAATCTTTAATATTTGGCCACTTCTTTATTGGCTATAGTATGGTTTTTAATATATCGTGCAGCCTTAGAAAACAGCATTTCTTTGAAATAGACATTATAAATGTCTTTAAAGTCTCTTTTGGTCCATTTATTGCATCCTTGATGAAATCAAAGTATTCATTTATTTAAAAAATGACTGACCTCAAACTTTTGAATGGTTGAGTATCAATATTAGCGGAGAAAAGCCCTCAAATGAAGAGAATTCATTATCGTGGTGGTTCTCAAACATTTCAGGCGAAGTACCACCTTTGATCAAATCTGAACACCTAATCACCAAGTCTCTTTAAACTCAAACTTAATGACTACACCAACAAAACATACACAAAATATAGATTTTGATTAATATGATAATCTCCAGTAGTTTAGATAAATCACGCTGCTATAAGCTCCCGACACAGAAACACCACACATGTCGTTTTGCAATCCAAAACACTTGCAAACCCCTTTTTCAAATAATGCAGACCAATTTAAACAAGCTAATATTTAATGAGTATATATAATATTCCATTCAGTTTATTCTGTATTAAAAGTTTAAACTACTCGTCTGATCGGAATCGCTTGAACTGCTCTATCTGCTTTCATTATCGATATGATGCTCAAAACTGGAGCTGAATTCACGTTTCTGAGTCAAAAACAAACCTCTCTTTAAGCTCACCTGCAGGAGAGCAATGTTAAAAATATAAAAAATAACTTTTCAAATGTAATGTACCACCTCAGAGCAAGACAAATTCAAACTACTGTACAGGTGAGTGTGACATTTTCACACACCTGAGCTATTTATTAGTTTATTCTGCTCTGAGTCATTGTGAACAATCAACAGATGGATATCCGACACTGATTCATCAGCTCTGTCATTCTTTTCTCATTCCGCTCAGAATCTGTCATTTTCCCGCAGGTCTCTGCTGAGATGGGAAAAACTCTGACGTTGCCATGGACACGAGGCAGAGAGTTCGGCACTCAGAATTCTTCTGGTGTCTGATGGGCAGCGTTTAGCTCAAATCCTCCAGAGAAGAGATATGTGTGTGTGTGTGTAAGTGCTGGGTGCAAAATTACATTTCTGCCTCACCTGCCAAAGGTGGGTGAATTGTGAAAAGTTTTTTATTTTATTTTTATTTTTTTACTGGCAGTGTAGCATATTTTTCAATATTTCATTCAAATATACATTTTGTTGTATCTTGCAGAGAAATAATTTAGCGCGTTTGTGTGTATTTGCAGTAGGTGTCTGTCATCATTGACACAGGGATTCTGCACCTGCAGAAAGCACTCGCTGCACTGCAATTCAAAGGATTTTCATCCAAAACCAGAGCAAAAAGAAGTGTGAAAATTTCATCTGGGTCTGATTGGTCACGTCTTTTTGTGATACGCCACCTTACACAAACATGTTGTGATTTTGTTCATTGGAGAATATGAATTTTAAATGGGGAGAAAATCTTATTATGAAATAAAAGTTTTTCTCTAATACACACTGCTCACAATTAATCAACCCTTTTATTCAATACTTTTTGCAACCTCTTTTTGCCAAGATAACAGCTCTGAGTCTTCTCCTATAATGCCTGATGAGTTTGGAGAACACCTGACAGGAGATCAGAGACCATTCCTCCATACAGAACCTCTCCAGATCCTGAGATCCATGTTGGAGCTGCTTCTCTTCAGTTCACTCATCTTCTATAGTGTTCAGGTCAGAGATTGGGATGGCCATGGCAGAAACTTGGTTTTGTGCTCAGTGACACATTTTTGTGTTGATTTTGATGTTTGTTTTGGATCACTGTCCTGATGGAAGATCCAAATAAATGTATCCATTGGTGTTTGCTAGAATCCATGATACCATGCATCTGAACAAAATGTCCAGGATCTCTGGAAGAAAGACAGGCCCACAACATTAAAGATACAGCAGAGTATTTTTAATTTTACACATGGGTACTTTTGCACCAAACCCATCTTGAGTGTTTGCTGACAAAAAGCTCTTTTTTCCCATCTGCCCACAGAATGTTTGAAAAGCAACTGACACTACTGGAACTTCAGACGGGACCTGGTTCTGTGGTCAGATGGAAAAAAAGAGCTTTTTGTCAGCAAACACTCAAGATTCTTCCATTGCTCCGTGGTCCAGTTATAATGCTCACGTGCCACTGTTGGCGCTTTCGGCGGTGGACAGGGGTCAGCATGGGCACCCTGACTGGTCTGCGGCTATGCGGCCCCATACACAACAAACTGCGATGCTCTGTGTAATCTGACACCTTTCTATCAGAACCAGCATTAACTTCTTGAGCAATTTGAGTTACAGTAGGTCGTCTGTTTGATCTGACACACGGGCCAGCCTTCGCTCCCCGCATGCATCAATGGCCAATGAGCCTCAGTGTTTGCGTAGGTTTATAAATGGTTTACGTTACAAATCTGATGAAATGGTGCACATTGTGTTCCCAGATGAACATTATAAGCAACCCAAACTCACAGCAGAGATGGAGTTTGAGATACTCCATGCATGTAAATAATAACAGTTCATGTGGAGCAGCATTAACTGTGAACGGAGCCACTCTGAGACACACAACCTACACACACGCAAATATATATTTTAAACCCACAGGGCAAACGTTTATTTAATTGAATCGCAGCCTTTGTGAATTCACAATAGTATATTTTTAAATGGTTTTAATACATCACACAGCCTAAGAAAACGATGTAATAATGTGGGTAAATTGCAATCAAGCATTTTTTTTTTAACTAGTACTCTAATTTAATCGAGGAATCGTGACAGGTGAATTTAGTTTTTCTTTGTTTTATTATGCAATGACATTTCTACAAAATATTTTTATTGTGATTAAACGGTTAAACTGGTTGTTGCATTTCACGACCAGCAGTAGCCAGAGCCACTTTTACTCACATCTGCCGCTGTGCGAGTGGTAATTCAGTCGCTCGAGTCTTGATCTGTCCAGATGAGCGGTCAGTTTGACCTGTAACATGCTCCACTTTCTATTCATTAGAGCTCCTTAATGACCAGATGATACTGAAATTACCCAAACGCATCAGTGCTGGAGCATGTGCCACCTGTCCTCCAGACTCCTGACACAGATGATTGAACTGATTTAGCTGTTTAAAAGGCTGTGCAACAAACTCCCAGTGAGAGTTTGACTTCAGTGCTAGAGTTAACAGGTAAGCCCTGTCATTATTTACTCACCTTCATGTTGTTCCAAAACTGCAGATGTTTCATTATTCAGTGAAAGACAAAAGAAGTTGTTCAGCTGCATATGCACATTGCTTTTTTCTAATGACAGTGAATGGGACGGATGCTGTCAAGCTCCAGAGATGACAAGAAAGTACCATAAAAAGTAGTTCTCATGACTACAAAGCTATTGTATGCCTTCAGAAGACTTGGACTACTGCACACGTGTCATATGGACTGCTGTTATGTTGCGTTAATGGTGCTTTTTTGTCATTGTTGGGGCTTGACAGTCACCATATGCTTTCTTACAACAGAGCACTCTGGACATTTTGCCTCAGATCTGCTTTTGTTCCCCAGAAGAAAGAAAGTCATACAGGTTTGGAACGACATGAGGGTGAGTAAATGATGACAGAACATTCATTTTTGAATGAACAACCCCTTTAACAGAACAAAGCTGGAGAAGCTGGATCAGAGCTAGACGTCTCAGGCTGAAGTCTTTGGTCTCCATATCTGCACAGAGCCTATCAGACAGAAGAACTCTTATCTGCTCCTCCAGTGAGCACACACTTCAATTTCACATCACACACACACACACACACACACACACACACACACACACACACACACACACACACACACACACACACACAAGAAAGACTTTTTGTCTATCTGATTCTATCAATACGTTTTTGTGTGTTTTGGAGAGAAAAAGGTGTGGAAGAGGTTCCTATTGTAGCCCTGACAGAATCTCATTAATTTACTGTCCTATATACTAGACTATATGGGGAGAGAATATGTGCTCGGAGAGACTTACCATGGAAATACACATGTGGGGGTTGCCCAAAGGGGATAAAAACCATTACGTCTATGGAGAGTCCCCATAAAACATGAGTGTGTGTGTGTGTGTGTGTGTGTGTGTGTGTGTGTGTGTGTGTGTGTGTGTGTGTGTGTGTGTGTGTGTGTGTGTGTGTGCTTGTTTATGTGATTTATGAGATTTATGAGGACATACATTTGTATAATGACATGGGTATTACACTGGTATTACAACGTAAACGTGGTTTATGAGGACATTTCATATGTCCTCATATTTCAAATAGCTTTAAAAACACACTAAACAATGTTTTATTAAAAATGTAAAAATGCAGAATGTTTCCTGTGATGGGTAGGGGGATAGAAATACGGTTTGTACAGTATAAAAACCATTACGTCCATGGAATGTCCCCATAAAACATGGAAACACAACGTGTGTGTGTGTGTGTGTGTGTGTGTGTGTGTGTGTGTGTGTGTGTGTGTGTGTGTGTGTTGGGCTGCGACAGGAAAAAATAAAAATTGCTAATGAATTAAAATTTTGCAATTTAAAATCGATTATAAATTTGCCTTTCATTCACTGCTCAAGAAACATTTCTTAATATTATCAATGTTGAAAAAGTTTTTCTTAACATTTTTGTGGAAATCGTGGTATATATTCTTTTAGGAATCTTTGATGAAAACAAAGAACATATGAAGATATTTAATGTCACTTTTGATTAATTTAATGCATCTTTGCTGATTTTAGCTGAACCAAAACTTTTGAATGGTAGAACAATTTCCTCAAAAATAATAATCTGTTCATAATAATAATAATATGCACAACTGTTCTCAACTATGAAAATAATCAGAAATGTTTCTCGAGCAGCAATTCTGCATATTATAATTATTTCACACTGAAGACTGGAGTAATGATGCTGAAAATTCAGCTTTGATCACAGGAATAAACTGAGCTGCTTTATTAAATGAGAATGAGAAATGTTGGCAAACTAGCATACATTTTATAAATATTTTATTTCAGTTAATTTTTATTTTATTTCAAGTAACGTTTTTATTTATTTATTTATTTATTTATTTATTTATTTGTTTTTAATTTAAGTTCTAATTAATGATAATAACCCTGTCTTGAATTTTATTTTTAGGACAGCAAAAGTTTTACACACAAATAGTATATCATCAGCTCAATAGTTGTGTGCATCTCCTATACGTGTCAGGATAATTGTTTTTTTTTTTTTTCAGATCAGGCCAGGAAAAACCTTACCGAGTTCAGAAAAAAAAGAATCTATGAACAAAGTAGGGATGGCTCACTCATTACTAAATCTGCACTATGGTAATACTATATTTCGTACTAAAGTACTGACATTGCCCTGTCAACATGACCTCCCTGCATCACGTGTCAACAAATCAGTGCACAGAAACTGGTGGGCGGGGTTTTCCCCAGAGCACTCATTATATACAATACTGCTACTGTTTGTTGTTGAGACAGAGACAGTTTCTGTTTTCTGCATTATTAACTCTCTTACCAACTTCCAAGTCTGTTCGTCTTTCCACAGACTAACATCCATCTGTACACGAGCAAATGAGACTGAGCACCTCATATGGTTTCTTTTGAACTATTATAGGCTCATTTGAAGGAGATACTGGAGAGAGAAGCAACACTAATAGAGCAGGTGCATTTGTGTAGCAACTTTTTATTTGTGTAACAACTCTCAGTCTTTTATACTATTTATCTAATAGTATGCTATAATTTTGTTTAAATTGGCAGTACCCAGTTATTGTAGTAAGTCTAAGTACATAGTATGTACATGCGGAACAGGACTGTAAAATTAAGTGCATAAAAAAAAGTGTATATTTTGTATTCTAGTGTGTGTGAAACTACTTGCGAAATTATTCAAGCCCCTTAATTTTTTTCACATTTTTGTTATGCTGCTGCCTGCTGTGTATTTTCACATCAATCTACACTCCATACACCATGATGAAAAATCAAAAAACAGATCCGAGACAACTTTACAAATGTATTAAAAAGGAAAAACTGAAATAAGTAGATTGAATAAGTATTCAAAGCCTTAACGCAGTGCTTAGTTAAAGCACCTTTACAGCCTCAAGTCTTTTTGGGTATGATTTGATAAGCTTTTGCACATCCTGCATTTGCCGATTTGCTGCCATTCTTCTCCTCAGATGCTCTCAAGCTCTGTCAGGTTGGATTGGACTGGGACTGTCGGTTCTTCAGAGATGTTCTATTGGGTTCAAGCCCAGGCTCTGGCTGGGCCACTCAAGGACATTCACAGAGTTGTCCATAAGCACCTTTTGAATTGTCTTAGGGTCTGTGTGCAAGGTGAACCTTCTGCCCAATCTGAGGTTCTGAATGCTCTGGACTAGGTTTTCATTAAGGCTAACTCTATATTAGGGATGAGTCACGATTTTCGAATATTCGATTAGTTGATTTAATTATAGAATATCGAATAGGTTGTGCGATTATCGTCTAAAAAAATCCCCATGTTTTCGGTGCTGACGTGGTGGTGACACGTTTATTTTAAGCTTCTCCTTTTAATATTTTAGACATTGATTAATTAAAAGAAACTATGAGATGTGCTGCGCTGGTGGAAGCAACACGAGACCACGCGACTGTCAAGAGTCCGTGTTCAGAGTCCGCGGCAGCAGCGAGCGAGTCTTTACACCTGCTCACTTCATTCGCTTTCTCTGATCACGTATCTATCCGATTGTGAAAAGACCAGGAGTAAATGCCTTCCGAAATTCTTTCGATACGGATTAATATCCGACCACTAATACAAATCAACTCTATTGCGGTGTTTGATCTTGAGCTGATGATGAATAAAATGCAGCTCCTATCTGTTGCTTTCGTTGACCGTTAAATGTGCTTATAGCGCGGGAATTGAAGATCGGATTTATATTCATTTTGTGCAGAGGTGTAAGGTAAGACAAACTGCATGTTTTTAATTTTTATTTAATTTATAGGCCTACAGTGCGTTTCGTTTGCGAGCTCCGTTGCAATGTCAAAAACACCTTTTTACTGTGGTGGTGATAGTAAACATATAAACTAACATTGTGATGCTTGAAGTGTTTTATATCTATTGACTTTATTATAGGCAAGACAAGTCAAGTGTTGATTTGAGAGGCTAACACGTCAGGTTAACTCACTGTCGGCCGCTGGCCGCTTGCTCATCACTTTAAAAAACAAAAACTTTAACTTTGCTCCAAACTTTGTTTCTTTTTTAAGGTAATTTAGAAAAAAACAAATTATAACTACTTTGACATTAAAAACAAAACAGAACTATTTTAATGGCAGCTACAGTGTGTAATCAGGAGGATAAACAAAATAAAACAAAAAAAGAGAAAAAAAAAGGTAAATCCTCAACACTATCATCCCTTACGCTACTGAACTAATGACACTGTAATCGGCTAAAACGCATGCACTGGTTACTTTTCTTCCTGAACAAGTGCACACCCGAGTGTTGCTCACACGCACACTGTAGACTTGCGTGGCATATACCGGTTACGGTAACAAAGTCAAATAAGAGGCATATGTTTCAGCATGTTACAATAATTATATGGCTTGAGTTAATATAGCCTATTCCCTAATGAATTAAACAGTTTGTTATCATACATGAGAGCGTGAATGGTCTCTCTCTCTCTCTCTGTTTATGTGTGTGTGTAGCCTATACATGCAGGGAGGAGTTGCGATTTTCGAATAATAATTGGAATATTATTTTTCCATCTCTACTTTTGTTGCGTGGAGCTTTCTTTCTACTCCCCCAGTCACTGCTGCTGAAAAACATCCCCACAGCCTGATGCTGCTACCACCACACTTTACTGTTGGGATGGTATTGTGCAGGTGATGAGCAGTGCCTGGTTTCCTCTATACATGACACTTGGAACTGAGGTTCATCAGACGAGAGAATATTGTTTCTCAATGTCTGAGAGAGTCCTCGAGGTGCTTTTTTGCTAATTCCAAGTGGGTTTTCATGTGAGGAAAGGCTTGAGTCTGACTACTCTGCCATAAAGCCAAGATCGGTTTAAATTGAATTTGCACAGGTTAACTCCACTCGAAGTGTGAGAAGCTCCTGAGCTAAATGTTTATGTTGTTCCTAGATTCATTTGAGAATCTAGAAATGAAATTATTACATTATAAAATATATTAAAAACGTATATATATAATATTAAGCAGTACAACGGTTTTATTTTTGCAATTACACATCATTTGTAATGTATATAAAATTAAAACTGAGCTACAGGCTTGTGTAATTTCTTGAATAATTTGCAAAACTAGTTGTTTCAGTTTTAATTGGATCCAGTGCCGTCCTGATTGATGTCATCCCTGTTAGTGTTTAATTAACTAGTTTCACAGCCTAATGGGGTTTGATGGCATCCGGTCATCTAAGGTTGTAATTGGCCAGGTGTGTGTTTGATGCTTTATTTAATGCAGGCTTTGTGAGGAGGCTGTGCAGCAGGGACGCCATGAGACAGGAGATTTTTAATGAGTCAGGTCAAGAGTCGTGCTGGTGGTGTGTGTGTGTGTGTGTGTGTGTGTGTGTGTGTGTGTGTGTGTGTGTGTGTGTGTGTGTGTGTATTTGTAAATGTGTGGCCTTTGCCCCTCAGCTGTAATGAGATGCAGTTGTTATCTTGATATTAGAGCTCTAGCGAAGATGTTGTATCTGTGTTTAATACAGCAATAAGCCACTCTGGGCCACGCGTTCCAGTGTTTACAAAAAAGTCAAAGCAATAGTTCAACTAAACATTAAAAGTCTGTCATCGTCTACTCATAATACACATTCATTGAATGGAATAGATGCAATAAAAGTGAAAGATATCTTCTGTGTTCTGCTAAAGAAATAAAGTCATGTAAATAATGTTTGAGTGATTCTCAAAATGTTTATCCAAGTATTAGTACCTGCTTTATATAATTGAAAAATGTAAACTAAATTATCGACCAGCAATATGTTAAAGTTTGTATGTATAATACAACCTATTGTACCTGCGTACTACAGTATACTACGCATAAAGCAATATATACAATATAGCAAACCTCAGCTTCATTACTGTTTATATATCGTTGCAAAAATGTAACTATATCATCGGCCAACTTATTTAAAGTTGTAGATACATAAAGTGATATGTACAATATAGCAAATATCAACTGCTTGTATCATCATAAACTGCAAAGTCTATCTATCCATCCATCCATCCATCCATCCATCCATCCATCCTATATATCTATCTATCTTTGTGTCCATCCATCCATCCGTCTATCTATCTATCTATCCGTCCATCTATCTATCTGTCATCTATCTATCTATCTATCTATCTATCTATCTATCTATCTATCTATCTATCTATCTATCTATCTATCTATCATCATCTATCTATCTTTGTGTCCATCCATCCATCCATCATCCATCATCCATCCATCATATATATTTATCATCTTATTTATATTGCCAATTAAAAAATACAAGACATTTCACCAACTATATTTAATATTAATAACTATAAAATCTTTTCATACATCACATTCCCACTGCTTTTGACAAATTAAAATTCAATATGACTATAATTAATAATAAAATAATATATTGTGATTATTATTAAATAAAAAGACAAAATAAGACATGTATTGCAATAATACTGTTGTACTGGAAAAAAAAAACTATAAAAAAAAGTTGAGAAATCAATAGTACACTGTAAAATTACAATACTAATATTTAATTCTTAAATTGTTCATTTCTAAATGTTCAAATGTTAAACCATCAAGCTTTATTTTGGCAACTTGCCGTAACAGTATGACTGTTGCATTAAAGGTGTCATGAACTGGCTTTTTTTTTTTATATACTGTTTTCTGAGGTCAACTAATGACATTTGTGTGGTTTTTACATGCATAAACATCATAATGAATAAGTAATAGGCTATTTTCTACACTGGTTTTGAGGCTCTTTCCTGAATGCTCGGTTTTGATGGGCACTGAAGACTTGGAAGTAAATGCCCACGGCTATGATTGGATAAAATTTGCATATTTAATGAGCTTCTGCTTCCCTGTCAATTCACATGAGGGAGGGATTGTTTAGAAAGCGGCAACCGGAATGATTCTCTCACAGGGCTCGCAAAACGTCTTTATCAAACAAACACAATGATTTATCTCTCATCCACCCGCGATTGATTGGAATATTATTTTTTTATTACTTGGCCTGCCCGATCGGTGGATATAAGCGCTATAAGATTCACCGGCCTGCCGACATTTTGGTAGCCCGTCTAAAAAACACATAGCCCTGGGATGTTGGGCTTTGCGAGCCCTGGCCCATGACGTTACAAGTCTGAGTCTGATCAACAAATCGCAATGAACCAACAAATAAAGGATTCTCCAGCCTGTGACAGCGTGCTAAGGTATGTTCAGTTAGACATGTACACATAATCAAAACGATCTGTAACAACGCAATACTATCACATATGAAAACATGTTTTACTCACATCAGTGTGTTGCACCATTCCTGTGGGATCCAATATAGAAAACACAGCTTTGTGTTTTAATCTCAATATGTCTGCAAATCCAGTCTCGACCTGTGTTTTATTCACAAACGATTTTGCAGTGAAATGAAGCAAACAAACGTCCACTCGTTCCTAATATTAGAATCCAAAGGAAGCTTATGCAGCGACTGTGTTCTTCCGCAACCAGACACAGCGCAATATCTTGCTATCTTCGGCATTTTTATTCCTCGTTAGCGCGATCATTTAGCTCCACGAGTCGGTGGGCGGGGCTACAGAAGCAGGCATACATATTTATCTGTTGAGGCGGCGTTTCCCCGTTCTATTACGTCATTGATCAATATATATTTGAGATTGATCGTTTTCTGGGCCTGGTGTCAATAAAAGCTTTTCTTTGACTAACAAGGAAGTTTTCAGCTCTGAAACGTACAGGATATTCTTATATTACCATGAACTTCTATATATATCAAAGGCTCAAGGGAAAGTTGATTTCACAATTCATCACCCCTTTAAGAGATATCACAATATCGATTTTATTTTCCGATATATTGTGTATGAACATGCATGTGTGTTTGTGAGCATGAATACACTACTGATCAAATGTGTGTGTCACACTGTCAGCTGTAGCTGTGAAAGCCTGACAGGTTTTTTTAGTGCATGAGTGTGAGAACTCTATTACCACACAGACACACACTCTTCACACTCACTCTGTGCCACTTGAGAGATGGAAGTAATTCTGAGTGCCGGAGAGCCGCAGAAGCAGAGACGAGCTCTTTCTCGTCCTCTATAAACCGAGAGTGATGACCTGTCTCTGCCTTCCACTTCAAAACAAACTCACAAGTTCAGACACAGCTGAGACCCACAACCCCTGTGTGTGTGTGTGTGTGTGTGTGTGTGTGTGTGTGTGTGTGTGTGTGTGTGTGTGTGTGTGTGTGTGTGTGTGTGTGTGTGTGTGTGTGTGTGTGTGTCACATTGACTAGTTGTAGATTAGATGGTGGACAGCAGCAGGACTCTTGACTTGGCCACTAAAAAAAAACACAATAGTTGTCTGTAGTATTCTGAAACACACAACTTCATGAAATACAATTTCTAGTATGAGGTTCATTCTCGCGTGTCACACCAGCATGTCTGAGCTTCTGCAAGAACCAATGAGGTTTGTTCTCATGTGACAAGCAAGTACAGTTGAGCTTCTGTTTATGTTCGCTGATCAGTGTTTATATGCGAATAAAAGCCCTGATCATATAACGTGACCGCGTCTCCTCAGAAGTCTTGGATTACACTTAAAAAGTTATTTTACAATCTCTTTATGAACACTGTGAAGCATCAGTTTTGAGTGAATACACAAATCTCTCAGATTTCTTTAAAAATATCTTTGCTTGTGTTCTGAAGATGAATGAAAGATGAACGGGTTCGGAACGACATAAGAGTGAGTAAATGATGACAGATTTTTCTTTTTTGGGTGAACTATGCATTTAAGCTAGTAAACAATTACTACCAACATAGCAAAATACTCTAGCAACACCATAGCAAAAACCCAGAATGAACCATCCTACAACCATAGCAATACCCTAGCAACACCCTAGCAACTAGGAATGGAAGCACACGAGTACCCAGAAGTGAGGACAACGATACATTTTGAAAACACAATTGAATTCCAGCCACAACTATATGTAAATTCGGCAACATATGCAAAATGAAAACTACATGAACCTAGAAAATGAAGTTTCACATCTTTATAACGGTGTTCTATGGGAAAACGCTTGACATGAAACTTCATATTCTGGGCTCATCTACTTGCCCGTAATTAAATAATATTAATATTACTAATGTATTAATATTGTGTATTCAGAATTTGATCCACCAATATCATGGTCTACATCCATTAAGCCACATTAAGGATTTTCTACATTGCTTTTCTTTATGGGATAACACAATTTTGTTGTTTAATATCACTGTCTTTTTATATCATCGCAAAATGTAAACTATAAGCTTTCAAGATATTATAAACATTACCAGCTGTGAAAATTTATATTTTGAAAAGCGCTTTACAAATGGGCACACACAGACATTGTGCCAAAACAACATACTTCAGCTGTAAGGCCTCAGACAAATAAGTGACAAGGATAAGTACCTGGAAACACATAGGTGTCAAGATCTGGGCTCTCAGACGGCTCTCAGGTTTTGATTGGCTATGAGAGGTTGTGTGACTTTAGAGAGCGCAGGACATAATTACCCTAAATGAACCAAATGCTCTTAATCAACACGAGAGCCACCAATCACTGAGCTGTAATTGGAAAACTTGAAGTGTGTGTTAGTGACTGTATCTTTGGAAAACACATGGCTCATAGTGTATAATTAATAATTTACACCTTCACGTTCTTTAATCCTTCACAACACAATGACGGCCATACACTGAAAAATATCACAGAGGTTCACCGGGCCGTCAAAAACGCCGACATCCTCATGTAAACCTTAAAAACCTTACATGCACAGATGATCCCAGGGACAGCGAGCGAGAGAAATGCATCCTTTCATCTGGGAGAGGCTCAGATTGGAGGAATTTCTCCTGCTGGCGTTGTTGTGACAGCTGCCACATTCACGCAGCCGCATCCTCAACAACAAACCTTCAACAATGAGGTGGCTGACAACAATGGAAGCGCCACGGGAGACTAATTGGAACTGTCCTTCAGGAGAAATAAATTTACATGATCTCAGCTAAAATCCATGTGTATATGAAAGTTCAAAATCATTCAGAGAAGGCCGTCGTCAGCCCTACAGAAAATAATTGCAGTAAAAATTAATAACAGAAGATAATTTCGATAAAAATCAAGGAGCTGCTCAGCTTGACAGTAGGATTATCAATACAGCACAGTGACATTAAACTATCAATGTTCATTTTCTCCCACACTGTAAAAATTAACATTTATGGTAAAACCCTATAACAAATGCTATGGTTAAACGGTGGAAAGTGGTAAGTTCACTGGAAATTTCATATAATTTAGCAGTAAAATATTATTAAATGTTAATGCTGTTAATGTAATGTACTGTTAAACCATTATTTGAAGTGAAAAAGTACAAGGCATCTTATAATTTACAGTTAACCATTCCCAGAATCCTCTTTTTACTGTAAATTTAGGTTCAACCTTAAAAGTTAAAATCTCGCTACTGTTTTCTTACGGTAGCATTCTGGCTACCTTTTTTTTTTTTTTTTTTTTTTATAACGTAAAGTGCATTTTTGCAGACTTTTAATTAGCTACATTTAAATTTGTATTGCCTTATATATATAAAAAACACTTAATTGAATTCAGCTCGGTTATTTGGCATTTACACAGTTCTGTCATATGTTGTCAAGTGCTTGTAAACAAAGCTCATTAAATGTGTTGCAATTGTGAGGCAAATGTCAAATGCTGTTCATGTTGTTGAGGTGGATATTATAACATTATACTAATGACATGAAACCAGCGTTGGTCGGCAGGACTACAGGAGATAATTCATCTATTTACACCAGGGGTGCCCAACCTTTTTGAACAAAGATCTACTTTTAAATGTATCAGTGTGTCGATATCTACCTGGCTGAATTCAGATTAGCGTACTAGCATACTACTCTAGCTATTCCTGCCATATATTTATATTAAACAGTATGAGTAGTATGTTAATATGCAATTTCAAATCTGAATATTATGTTTAATGTCACTGTGCTATCTTGATAATCCTACTGTCCAGCTGAGCAGCTCCTTGATTTTTATCGAAATTATCTTCTGTTGTTAATTTTTACTGCAATTATTAACTAATAAGTGACTTATAACTGAACATTATTATTAAGTGTTACTATTGTTTCCATAAAGCAATGCTATTGGTCACCCTTTACGTCTGTCAGTGGATTTTACAAATATTTAACCAATGAAAAGCATTAAAAGAGCTTGTGTTAAATCTCGTTACTCGATTGGACTGTCAAGCAAATCCTCACAGCTCATAGCTCCGCCCCTCCTCCGGCACACACGCAGAGCTGAACGTAATCAGCGATCTTGATAAAGAACTGTTTTTTAAAATAAATACAGCGTTTTCTTTCCTCAAGAAATACTGTCTATAAAGGTTAATATTTTATGTATTTGAGGTCTGAGACATGGGAACGGTGGAGAGAGAGAAAGGACAAAGAGGTCGCAGTCTGCGATCGACTGGAAAGCAGTCTGCGATTGACTGGTCTACCGCGATCGACTGCTTGAGCACCCTTGATTTACACAAATATCCACCTTTACCTGTCTTCCTGCTTTCTATCCCATCATCTCTCTCTGGCTGCAATTATTCAGCATATGGAATTAAAGTGTTCAAGCAAATTCATAAGTGTGAAGATTCCATGTTTTGAATGTTAATCTTACAAACTCATTTAGATCACACACACTCCATCAACCTTTAGCCGTCAGTCTTCAGTGCAATGACTAGGGATGGGAGAATTTTTTTTTTTAATCATACTGATCGAATTTCAGTAACAAATATGCAAATATGGCAACATAATGCAAACTATATGTACACGAGTGATCATGTTTTAGATTTCAGCTGTAACTGTTGATCAGCAGTTTGCATACACAATGCAGTTGAATGCAAGGTATTTTGAAATCTTAAAAATGCTAAATGAATGGCACACGACTAAAATCACAATGGCTATATTTACATGCACACTTTTTATATCTCACAATAAGAATTGTGTCACGATTTGAGTCGCAATTGTGAGAGAAGTTGCTTTTTCTTTCTTTTTTTTATTCCGTGGTGGAAACAAGTTTCCATACAAATGTATTGGTATCCGGTTGTTAAGTCTGACAACGCTCCATCTCACACCACAAGAAAAACAACAAACTGTGCTAATATACACACAATGTGGTGTAATACTACAAAAAAATAATAATAATCATAACATTTATCTCCTTACCAAAATTCCAGATGGCCAGACAGTGATTCATCTTTTATAAATCATTAAAATATTAATGTCTGTGATGCTGTGAGCACAGAGACTGTTGTGTAGACTGTAAGTATTTAAAATGTTTAACTTTTTCAAATGTTTGATGTTTAATGTGAATAAACGGCCGTCAATGGCATTCTCAAGTGAAACGAGTTGAGGCTTGGACCCAGAAACGGCGTTCCTTACGTCACGACTTAACAAGCGGATTGGTAACTAAAACCCCTTTCTGGACCGACCCATCTAAGCTGAAAAATGACTCCTTCAGAAACCCCATATGTGTTTGTTTACATTTTTTATATTTTGCTACAAATATGATTGTATTACTTGGATGATTGCACTTTTTTTTCGCGGAATTCCTCAATTTCTTTCTAAAAAAAAACACACAAAAATTGCAGAATGAGTTTTTTCGGATTCCATCTAGGCCTGCTCATGTGTGAATATCAGTGTGTGGGTATGCGTGTGTGTGCGTGTGTGTGTGCAGATGTGGAAGCCCTCAGGCTCTGTGTCTGTAGATTTCAGGGGTGTTTCTCTGTCGTTTTTCAGGGTTTGTCACTGATTGATCTTTGCTTTCGTCTCAGGTTTCGTTCTCTGCTCTCTTCTGTTCGCACTTAGGCGAGCGCAGACTACTGCTTTCCCTTTTCGTTTCTTATTTGCTTTTTCAGGCACCTCCATCACTTGCTTTTCTCATCTTATAAAAACCATTACAGTAACCGCACAAACACACAGTCATTCATCATGAATTCTATCTTCTTGCAGACAGGAAAATAAAGGTCTAATTCTCCTTAACAATTATAACGTTCATCATTTTTCTATCTGCAATTATTTGCACTCAGTAATTAATACAGCCAAATGAGTCATGAATCACATTAGCTGCAATGCATTATGGGCATTTTGATGGTGATTGCCTAATTGAGTGATTAGCTGAAAAAATAGCTAAGTTCCTGTCCTGAGTTTGTGGAGACTTTTTTTGCCAAATTAAACCTGAAGAAAATTCTGAATGCTGAAGCAAAGGCTCTGAAGAAAATGGTTAGTTTGCCCTAAAATTATTTTTAAAGGATTAGAGCTGTTTTGGAGGGAGTAGTGAGATACAAACACACAATGATTTGAACAGCTTTTAACACACACACACACACACACACACTCATTCATCATCAATGCGATGTGTGATTACACCTGCTGAAAGGAACTGACTGGAAAATTAATGATCCACGCATATGGTTGCTAGTAAGGATAGTTATGTAATCAAATAAATCAGCCAAATACATTTTCCCCTGGTTTCAAAGACAAGGCTTAAGCTAGTCCCAGACTAAAATGCATGTTTTAACTGAAAACAACTTGCACTGAGATATCTCAAAATATGTCAGTGCCATTGTTTTGACTCAAGATTTTTTTTTTTTCTCTAAGGCATGTTTATAAAAGCTACTTAAGTGCCTCATCCTTCCCCCCTCCCCCCAAAAAGACAGAACAAAGAGAGTGTTCCCAAAGTGTAGAATGGCAAAAAGGTTCTGACAAAGTATATTAAATGTAGCCTTTTTTTTTAATTAAAGATAAGGAAGACAGATGTACAAATCTGCATAGCGCTCCACCCCAGGCCTCACTAATTTTCAAACCCTGGTTACGGCCATGCATATTTCACAGCCCTATTCTGAATACTCTGGTATTTGCTCTCATTCATTGTTTCAAGGGTGGTGCTAGGGCATTCTGTTGCGGTTGTTTCTATGCTGTTGATAGGGTGTTTTTATGGGATTAGAATTGTTCCTTTATTCCAAATAAATAGATTGTGATCCACAAATAAATGTAAAGATCACAAAAATAAAAAATTTGCAAATAAATAAAAACATTCAAAAATATGTTTTTCATGTCACAAACACAATTCTGCCTGAAATTAATTTGTGAATTGCTTCCTGTACATTTGTGGATCGCTGCACGGATTTGTGGATCACAGGACACATTTGTGGATTTTTAGCGTCAAGACGTGTAGACAACCACAAATGCGTTGACTAAACCCACCGTCTACTCAGGCCAATCAGATAACAATCACACTGTGCTGACCAATCGTAGCATGTTCTCGCTACAACCAATCATGTTTATCTTTAGACTCGGGGTGGGAACAGATTAATTTCTGTTAGACTGGGTAAACCCAGCCTGATCTGCCGGTGATTTGATTTCGCCCTGCAGCTCAGTCTGGAAACCTGCACATTCATTTCTACTGCTTCTGTCAAACTTTTGCGGGAACCAATCACAGACTGGCTTATCCACCTGGCGCGCTATTGGCGGGTTTAACACAATGACGGATAGAGAAGCGATGGGTCGTTGCCTGTTGATCACGCCTCTTGTGGTCTGATCGGTTGAAGGAATATCAAATTGCATACAGAGTCATTTGAATTATGCTCGTTGATCACGCCTCTTGTGCAGGAGAAAATACAGAGCAGACTCACCAGACTAATGTTCAATCTTAAATCGAGCGTGGTCTGGTGATAGCCAGACAAACATTCTAGGGGACCTTCGTTCAAATTGAGCTAAAATGCTGTTTTTGTGGTTAAAACACCCCATTTCCAAAATATTTTTGGAGTTTAATGCTTTATATTTCCACCATGATCAGGATAAACCGAGACCGCCGTGATTGTAAAGCAAAATGTGATTGGTTGTAGCAAGAATGTTCAATGATTGGTTGTAGCGAGCACGTGCTTCAATTAGTCATTGGCTACCTTTACATGCAACCAAATAATCCATTAGTAATGGATTGACGGCTCAATCGAACTGAAATGTAAACACCTTGATCGATCCGATTGAGCTCGAGCTGAATGAAATTTCGATCGGATTGAAAGAGGTGGTTTATTATTTTTCTAATCCGATCGAGAGAACATGTAAACACCTGATCGGATTGAAAACTGAAACTGAAAGGACTGTGTATGTGCAATGACGTAGAAATAGCGTAATGGCAGAACTCGAGAAATCCTCGAGAAATCCTCCTTTCACTCAGCATCTGTGAAGTGGAGAAGGACAACATCCTACATGTCCTTGTGTCGGATTCTTATCCACAGACGACTGGTTTTGGGCGCGGAATGGGTGTTTTTACTGCGTGATAAATATAAGCAGCATGGCAAAACAGCTCATATGCTCATTGTCTCCAAATTATGACCAGAAATTGATAAATATGAAGTCTAAACAAATAAAGAACCAATGTAGGAGAATAGTTATTATGTGCAAACAGCGGGAAACTGTATATTTTTGCAGTGTGCGCATGTGCGCAAAAAAAATCTATTCCGTTTGAAGCTTGTGACATTAATAATAAAACTAATAATGTGGTTAATGGATTCTTGCCAGTTACTCGATTGGACATGGATTCTCCAGTATTTTGCCAGTTACTCGACACGGGTAAATTGCAATCGAGGATTTGTTTTAATCAAGTACTAAAAATTTAATAATCCATCACATTGCACATCACCACATTTTTCAATGATTTTCAAACGACTCGCCCGAATATTCAGTCCCTCTAAATCCCTCCTTTCCATGAACCTAGTCTGCTCTGATTGGCCTGATTGGCCAGATTGCCCAGTCTGTTGTGATTGGTCTACTGCTTACAGCATGTCGGAAATGAAACGGCAATTACCATAACTGAACTTCAGCTCCGGAGGCTTCCTAGAGCTCAGTGATTGTATAGACTGTAAAGACAGTAACGATTATATTGATGAGATTGAGTCCAATAATGAAACATTGGAAGAACTAGATATTCAACTCGAACCTTCCTCACAAGGAGCAGGACGTTTCTCAGTGATGTTCCGATGTTCATCACGAAATGTTGCAACTGTAATTACTCACCATCAGCATTAACAAGTCTATAACCATCAACAAACCCATGTGTATATTTCTAATTTATTGCGGTGCACATTACACAAATGATACACAACTGTATCATTAACCGTATCATTAACAGTGCATATGTCAGCCGAGCACTAACGTGAATAACTTATGTAACATTAAAGTCTGTAAAACAAATCTTGCTCCATCCTTTATCATTACTCAAAGTAGTAAGAATGACACACAATCTGCATCAATAGACACAGTTTTAGGTGATAGTGGCCCACAGCTGATTAGCAGAGCTATTTCAGTAAAACAGTAATAACGCGGCTAACTATACATCAATAATCATACTTACAGGTTGTGATTCTATGGTGCAAGTTGGTCCAAATAAACTTAGTACTAGTATATAGTACTGACCCATCTTTAATCAGGGCTCGACATTAAGCATGTTCATGTGCTTGTCGGTCATTCACTTGTCTGAGTAAAAAATGTGCTTGTCTGGAAAAAAGTTTGATTATTTATTTATTTTATTTTTGTGTGTGTGTTGTAAATATAATTTATTCTGAAGCAATATTCTCACCAGTGTTCAATCAGCTTGGACATATTTAAATCTGCATATTTGTGATATTTTTACCTTTTATAAAGGGCATTTCCCTAATCTTATTAAATATAGGCTATGCTTTTTTCCCTTTTAATTCATTTGTAATGTAATTTGATCTATACATTACATTAAAATAAGGCACTATAGGGTTGTTACCAAACAAATAAAAAAATTTACACTGACAAATTACAACTGCATTAAATAATGTTATGAAATTTGTATTTTTGAATAAACAAATAAGAAATGTTGGAAAGAATGTTTAAACATGAAATTAAACCACCAGTAGGTGGCAGCAGGTGACCGTCTTAATGAGTGAGTCATTGAGTCATTGATTCAAACGATTCAAACGGCAGATTCATTCAGTGTGAGATGCGTTATGGTTCTGCTGTGATCTTTGTTTGGAAATATTTTCGCTGCTGAAATAGAACAAAAACAGTCAATATTGCATCTAAAACGTAAGTGACTTAAATGTTAATTAATTGAGCTGTCATATGAAATCAGTGTAATTTTCAGTCGTGATGGTATTCAGGAAAACAGCACACTTGGTTGTGTGATGTTGTTTAACTGTATCATATGTTATAAATATAAAAACTTCACATTTTGAGTGTTTACTGCAGTTTCTCTGTGTGAACAGCACTCATTTGTTTCGATTTCTCCACGAGAAGCTGCACGAGTGTCAACAGTGCAACCTTGCTACCATCAGTTCATTATATATTATACCATTATCCACTATCGATCACCACTTACACTAAATGAATGCAGAATAATTCTTGCATTTTGGTGATCAGCTAGTTATTTTTTTGTTATTGGCGTTTTAATCCGCTTGTCCGTCGGGCAAGTAAAATTATCTTTCACTTGCCCCTTCAAAAAATCCACTTGACAAGCGGACAAGCGGTAATGTCGAGCCCTGTTTAATGGATAAGCATTTTGTAAATCCCATTTAGACCTCACAGAGATTTGAGAAGCAATTGTCAAAAGGTTATATTGCTGTTGCATTGCTGTGGTAATTTTAACCACTTACTCTTCACATCCTCAACCTTTGGAAATGTTTACAAAGAGAATTTGCATTTGCAGAGCAGAAAACAGCATCTTCTTACCTTTTACACAACATGAACCAGCTACAGTGTTTGAGGGCGGATCAAAGTAGACATTGTTCACGGGCGGCCAATGAAGACCATAGGTGGGCATTATGCAAATGTGTTACGTATGCAGGTCACGGAAGTGAGACTGGAATTCCTGATGATTCAGAGTCGATTCTTTCTTTTGGGAGACAATAACTTTTTTATTGTGCACTTTCAACTTTACAACTTTGTAGATCGACAGACAGCTGTATTACACTCTACATGAAAGGAAATATTCAAAAAAGCATAATAGGGGCACTTTAAAAATGGCCAAGCACCAAACTTTAAAATTTTTGGACAACTTGAAATGGACTGATCCAGATACAATAAATGCTCTTTTTGGTCAGGAGGAAATCCTGAGAGTTAGAGCACACTGACATGAAAACGAGCTCTTTTATCTCAAAAGATCAAGAACATTTAATTCCTCATGATATCAGCACTTCAAAATGAACCATAATTGAAATGCCATTAACTCCATTAAGTCTCCTGAGCTATAAAAGACCAACCTGAAGCAATACAGTTTCATTCTGCATCTGCATTAAAGCAGCTAATGTAAACACCCACACCTGCCTCTCCTCCCACAGAACATCAAACACAAACGAACCTCACAACGATCATACATATGGAGCTAAACATCTCATTAGGAAAATGCACACACACAAACAGTGTGTGTGTGTGTGTGTGTGTGTGTGTGTGTGTGTGTGTGTGTGTGTGTGTGTGTGTGTGTGTGTGTGTGTGTGTGTGTGCGTGCGTGCGTGCGTGCGTGTGTGCGTGCGTGCATGCTTAAGCTGTTTAGATCTGGTGTTCAATGGAACAGGAGCAGTCGTCTGATAACGAAGGGCTTTCCGTATGTTAATACAATCAAGAGGGATTACACACACACACACACACACACACACACACACACACACACACGGCTCAAGGGCAGGTGGAGAATGAACTCATGCCAAAACTCTGGATTAGTCCTGAGACTAATGTTCTCAGATGAAACAGCACACCTTCTCAGGTTGAGGTAAATGCTAATATATAGTATTTAATATATTATTGACACAAAGCTATGGTTAAAGCAAATAAAATAAAATATATGCTGTAAAAAATTATCATAATTATAATGGCAAAATACTGTCAAAATATATATGATAAAAACCTGTTAATTGGTTAACGGTAAGTTCCCTTATTACAGTGAAAAACTGTAATAAATCTAATGGGACATTTCTTGTAAATTTACAGTCAAAAAAACAGACATGGGTGTGTTTGAGCTTTACTGTTAGACTGAAGCAAACTGACAGTTATTATATCTAGTTTATATAAGATGAAAGTAATTTGCTATGATTTGCAGGAGCTTTAGGTACTTGCATACATAATTAAAGAATCAAAGAAAAAACTACGTCATATACATCTAAAAAAAATTACATAAAGGAATATACATTTAGATAGAAGGCAGATGTACATATTAAGTACTTTATATATGATTGTATGAATTTATATTTACATGTTATTATTGCCCAATGCCTGGGTATTTAGATTTATTTCAACAGTTAATTCAACTACATGTTCACATTCTCTGAAGAAACTCAAGCGTGTCTACCAGTGTAAAACTACCGGCTCTGATGCTGGAGTGCTGTGGGTGGCTTCCAAGACATTGCTGTGCATTTGATAAGCAGTTTCGAGTGGCTTTAAGTCAGTGTGTGGGTTGTTAGGGTGTTCTGGGTCATTCTGCACCATCACAAGTCTCAGTGATCTTTTAGTCTGTATGTGGCTCGGGTCTCTTTTTCACCGTTTTATATTCCGGCAATTTCACATATCACATAAATCGTGACATATTACATTTAGTTTAATTGTGCAGGGGCATTTTGTACCCACATCTTGAATTTGAGGGCACTTTTGTTCATACTGGTTGCATAGTTGCCCAAAGCTCCAATCACTTAAAGTAACAACACAGTTATCTTCTCAACAAGACACATGATTCAAGGAATAATTCATGAACGCTGCAAGAACAATGCACAAGTATTAGTGTTTTAAACAAACCTCTAACGTCAACTATGAGTCATAGTAATAGTGATGCTTGTCTCAGCTAACGGCACTAATTAGTTCAACCGCTAGAGTAACAGACCGACCGAGAGTAGAGAGAGACAAGCATCTTTGAGAAATGATCAGAGAAAAATATTTCATATGACACGCACGCACAGTACAGAGACAAGTTTTTTGTTTGTTTTACCTTGTACTTTTGTGCATTATATATATACACACACATGGTGCATCTGGAAAGTATTCACAGCGCTTCACTTTTTCCACATTTTGTTATGTTACAGCCTTATTCCAAAATAGATTAAATTCATTATTTTCCTCAAAATTCTACAAACAATACCCCATAATGACAACATGAAAGAAGTTTGTTTTGAAATCTTTGCATTGTCTTCTTGAAATCTCAAATTTATTAAAAAGAAAAAAGACACGTACATAAGTATTCACAGCCTTTGCTCAAAACTTTGTTGAAGCATCTTTGGCACCAATTACAGCCTCAAATCTTTTTGAGTATGATGCTACAAGCTTGGCACACCGATTTATGGGCAGTTTCTCCCATTCTTTTTTGCAGGACTTCTCAAGCTCCATCAGGTTGGATGGGGAGCGTCGGTGCACAGCCATTTTCAGATCTCTCCAGAGATGTTCAGTCGGGTTCAGGTCTGGGCTCTGGCTGGGCCACTCAAGGACATTCACAGAGTTATCCCGTAGCCACTCTTTTGTTATCTTGGCTGTGTGCTTAGGGTTGTTGTCCTGTTGGAAGATGAACCTTCGCCCCAGTCTGAGGTGCAGAGTGCTCTGGAGCAGGTTTTCATCAAGGATGTCTCTGTACATTGCTGCATTCAACTTTCCCTCAATCCCAAACAGTCTCCCAGTTCCTGCCGCTGAAAAACATCCCCACAGCATGATGCTGCCACCCCCATGCTTGGTATTGTATTGGGGGTATTAGGGATGGTATTGGCCAGGTGATGAGCTGTGCCTGGTTTCCTCCAGACATGACGCATGCCATTCAGGCCAAAGAGTTCAATCTTTGTTTCATCAGACCAGTTAATTTAGTTTCTCGTGGTCTGAGAGTCCATCAGGTGCCTTTTGGGAAACTCCATCAGGTGCCTTTTGGGTTGTCATGTGCCTTTTACTGAGGAGTGGCTCCCGTCTGGCCACTCTACCATACAGGCCTGATTGATAAAGTGCTGCAGAGATGGTTGTTCTTCTGGAAGGTTCTCCTCTCTCCACAGAGAAACGCTGCAGCTCTGTCAGAGTGACCATCAGGTTCTTGGTCACCTGCCTGACTAAGGCCCTTCTCCCCAATCGGGCGGCCAGCTCTAGGAAGAGTCCTGGTGGTTCCAAACTTCTTCCATTTACGGATGATGGAGGCCACTGTGCTCACTGGGACCTAAAATGCTGCAGAAATGTACCCTTCCCCAGATCTGTGCGTTGATACAATCCTCAAGTCTCAGAGGTCTACAGACAATTCCTTGGATTCATGGCTTGGTTTGTGCTCTGACATACACTGTTAACTGTGGGACCTTATATAGACAAGTATGTGCCTTTCCAAATCATGTCCAATCAGCTGAATTTACCACAGATGGATCAAGTTATGAACATCTCAAGGATGATCAGTGGAAACAGGATGTGCCTGGGCTCAATTTTGAGAGTCATGGCAAAGGCTGTGAATACTTATGTACAGGTCTAAGTACATTTTTAGTTTAGTTTTATTTATATATAAATAAATTTGCAAAGATTTCATACAAACTTCTTTCATGTAGTCATTATGGGGTATATTGTGTAGAATTTTGAGGAAAATAATGAATTTAATCAATTTTGGAATAAGGCTGTATATAATGTGTGTGTGTGTGTGTGTGTGTGTGTGTGTGTGTGTGTGTGTGTGTGTGTGTGTGTACGTGTTTTTATGACATAGGTATTACAAGGAGACTTATGAGGACATTACCCATGTCCCCATTTTTCAAAAGGCTTATAAATCATACAGAATGAGTTGTTGTTTTTTTGGGGGGAGAAAGTAAAAATGTGCAGTTTGCTGTGATGGGTAGGTTTAGGGGCAGTGCAGGGGGATAGAAAATACAGTTTGTACGGTATAAAAACCATTACGCCTATGGAATGTCCCCACAATTCACAAAAACAAACGTGTGTGTGTGGCCTGGTAAACCCTACCTAATGGGGACAAAATGTGTCACACATCAAAAATCCCCACAAAGATGGCAATATCCAAAATCCTTGTCCTTATGGGGACAATTTGTTCATATATTTGATTGAATATACAGTTTGTACAGTATAAAAATCATTACGCCTATGGAAAGTCCCCATAAAACATGGAAACACAACATGCGTGTGTGTGTGTATCTTAAATTATAAAGCAGACTGTTCTGGCCTCAGATTGATCAAGATACAGCTTTACTAGAGCTTTACAGCTTTATTTGTGCTGAAATTAATGTCCATTCTCTTTCAAACACACTTGTTCAGCTCTCATCTCATTTGAATTCTCGGCCACAGTCTCAATGTGTTCTAACACGAATTTAAAACTACACGCTGTTCTTACATGCTCTGGTTTCTGTATTTGATGTTTGTTAAAGTTGAATTTCAGCAGGGATGAACTCGCTGAGATCAGAGAACACACATTACACCATTCAGCTTATAAACTTGTTTTTCACACAATAAACAACAACCTGCTCGCACACCTTTGAACTTCTAAAACATGTCTTACCACACCAACACAGAAACGGCACTCTATTATTTGAATATAAAATAATTCTCAGTTAATTCTGATTCTAATCCCAAACTTTCCTGTCCTACCACTCTATGCTATACTTCCGGCATTTAGCCAGTTACTGGAAATTGCAATCAAGCATTTTTTAAAGTCGTCATGAAATCAATCTTTCTTTATCATGCTAATCTTTAATCAAAATCTGAAAATGTGTCATTTCCTCTCTGATGATGTCAGTTTGACTGCTTGGGTTTGAATATCCTTAACCACTCCCCTCCGTCTTCTATGAGCAAGGGATGGAGAGGAAGTGCACAAAAAAAAAATTCAATATTCTGTGTCACTTGGAAATACGCCACAACACTGAAATAAAGTCGGCTGCAACTTCTGGTTCACAGGGACTTTAAGATCGAGTACTCAAATTTTGGTCTAATTAAGGAATAGTGGCAGCTCTAATACAGTACATAATGCATTCTACTTTCTTTCAAAAATGCTCATGCCTAAAGAAACATTTCAGGCCACAAAACATGCAAACCAGTAAAAGCAGACACAAACCAGATGATGAAATGCGCAGTAATATAATAATATGAAATTTTAAATGTCCGTCTCCAGTGTTATGTCATTTTATACATAATAGAACAGAAACTCTTGACCAGGAAGCATAGGAGGCCTCAGCAAACTTCCAAGGAAGTGAGCACTGTTTCATATGGATTATTAATATTATATTTAAAAAAAATTAACCTCTGTGTATTCTCTGAAAACCAGAAAATAGAAATTTCCAGGCATTACCACAGTAACGCAGACCTCTGCTTTGAAAGCTTGGCAAACACAATGAGCAAATGAGTGGGACTTATTAGTTGGACGGACTAATTTACTAGTCTGTTGATTAGACTCTTTCTAGGGAAGGTAAAATAAATCTAAGAATTGCCTGCAGCAGTGTCTAAAAGCACATCATAATCATCAGAGACAGTGAAAGTGTGTCTCTGATGTCCTGAAAACAACAAAGCTGCACAATCTACAAATACACAAATGCTGCATTACTGCATCTCTCTCTGTGTCACACACACACACACACACACACACACACACACACACACACACACACACACACACACACACACACACACACACACACAGACAATGCATTAAAGGGTGAAAACACTTACCTGATGACGAGAATAGAGTGAAGCCATTAGAGCATGAACGAGAGAAAAACAAAAACAGAAACAGTTCAATGTAAGTTTTGCAGTTATTGCCATGTCTAAGATGTTTTTATATTTGCCTGATGATTTCAAGGATGTGGTTTACATAGTAGATATTTATGAAAAGAATATGACGTAGTTTGTCACACACATTATTTATATTTCATGTGCAGAACAGTAACAATGAGCTAACGGTTCAATTCAAAAAGATAAAAGAGAGACCGACAGTGAGAGCTAGGTCAAATTGGAGTCCACTTTCATTTCAAATGTTTCTTTTTGTCAAAAAGAGTTTGTTGTATTTGTGCAAGTAGCAGAATGTGAGCAGCCCGACTGGAAATCTGCTTTACATGCTTCAAAGCTCCAGAGAGAATGGAAGAAAATAACTATCAGAGTTAAAATCGTGAAACAGCATCTCGTTCTACATACACATTTAAAGCTGCAAAATGTAGTTTCTGCCCCACTAGATGTTTTGCCCCAAAGACAATTGCACAAGTAATTGTTTTTCCCCAAACACTCTGTTTTTGCCATTGGTCAGATAAAGAGGTACTCCCAACTAGAGATGTCAAAAACTGGTACTTCGGTACCAAGTTGGTTTGAAAGTGTGACGATACCAGCATTTCAGTAGCACTGGCAGTACTGAGTACCAGGTATATTCAGTACCCACTGATAGGCAGCTGCTTTCATTCGCATTCATGTTTATTTTAGTGCAGGGCTCCAGAATAACTAACCGCAAAAAGACTATTTAAATATGAATCCTGCATGTTCTGCGTGTCTCTGTGTAAGTGAATGGCACAGACGCGCAATTTCGTTTACCACACGCACACTGAAGCACACATGATGTTCGCGCCATTTCACTGTATGTATCTGGACATGAATACATGAACTTCATCTCCAGAGCCACTCTGAGAGTCATTTAGGCTCCGATCACACAGAATGCGTTTTTCAGGCTCAAAAACGTGATGCGCACTGCACTGCCTTTTTTGGTTGGCGTTTTTTCATTTAGAAAAGAGCATTGCGCTGCAGTTATGTTGCTAGGAAACCCCCGAATCAGCAGTCCTGTCAGTCTAATCAAGGTAACGGTCACCACAACGGAAGGCCCGCCTCTTCATTCATTTGATTGGACAATAGAAAAAAAAATGTGATGACGTCAGGTGCTTTTCCGCTCAGAGTTGATTTTTTTTTTCAACTTCATGCGCTCAGAGCACTCCTTCTAAAACACTGATTAAGCAGAGCGCATAACGCTCACTGCCAACAGAAATCTATTCAAAAAAGGCTCCTCTCGCTGCAAAAACACGTTTTGTGTGATCGGGGCCTTAATCAGCATTTTACCGTTTCGTTTGAGAAAAAACGTCTTGGTTACGTATGGTAACCCTCGTTCCCTGAAGGAGGGAACGGAGACGTATGTCGGACGTCACCGACTGAAAGGGAACTATTGCCACATCATACATCACAGAAACTCAAAGGTCTTCACGGCCCATCAAAATAAAGGTTTGGTTTAACTTGAAGAAATTATCAGATATATATTAGGCTACTGTTGTACAGTAGATTTAGCTACGTCTCAATGTAATAATACTAGCATTAGTAATTATTATTATTATTAGGTGTGTGTAGAGGGTTACTTATTTTTCAATTGATCTTTTTATTAACAGTATTTACTTTTAAACATCATGTAGCCTTCATATGAATTATTTATAATTATCACCATCTTAATTAATTACATGTAATATTTTTATCAAATAGTTAAATAAAATAGTAAAATAGTTCCAACAGATTTTGCTGTGGTACCGAAATTGGTATCAAGAACCGTAACATTTTAAATTAAAGAAAATGTATGGTATTGGTATGGACTACTGGAATTTTGGTATTGTGACATCTCTACTCCCAAGTGAACCATTGATTGAGCCAGCTGACATGTCAGAACAATATTTTGAAGTCAGTGTTTTAATAATGAGAAATGTCTCTTGAGCAGCAAATCAGCATATTAGAATGATTTCTGAAGGATAATGTGACATTGAAGACTAGGGGAGTAACAATACATCGATACAGATTAGGGGTGTAACGATTTTCAAACCAAACCGAAAAACCGCGATACACCACCCACGGTTCGAACCGCGATTCTCTCATATCGAACCGAGCGAGCCCCGCCCCCTGCTGCCCCAGCCCAGCTCTCACTTCACCCTGTCACAAAATATTTATTTTCTTCCTTGACATTTGATTAAATAGTAATTAGTGCACTTTTAACAACTAATAAGAGCTGTATTGTTACTAAATATTATATAATAACTATAATATAATAACTATTACTATAATAATATTATTTACTAAATATACCCTAACTTTTGTCTTCTAAGTGCATGTCACATGACACTCAAGCTGCATGGTGGAAGGACAGAGGGCCAGTTTCCCCATTTAGCCAGGTATAGGCTTAATGCTACCTTGGAGTCCCAGCAACATCGTTATTTTCGTAGCTTGTGCCTTGTTACGAAATAAAAATCTCTCTCACCTCAGAAAACCGTTATACTGCGCTCGTAGCACACACTCTTTAGTTTCACGTGCGCGCCGTGTATCTTCATTAAGCGCAAGAGAATGAGCATGCAACGTTACGATGTCGATTCGTAAGTCATGAAATAAAAGTAAAGTACCAATAAATAACGTGTGCGTGCTGGGAAGGATTTGCATGCAGGTATGATGTTCATTCTGATCATAAGGAGCAGTTTTCATCTTTCATTAACAGTTCATGCTGTATTGTGTATTCACCATGGTAACTGTTGTTTCTATAACCCCAAAATGCCACTTTATTTTCAATTTGTTATTTTGTTTATTTTTAAATTAGTGTGGTGTACGTTATTGTATTAACAAAAACTGCTATTTAATTTAAAGGGCCTATTTATTCATCAGTATTAGTCATATTGGTACAATTTAAGTGTTTGTTAATAAGGCTAAAGTGGGAAATTACTTGTGTGTGTCATCAATTTTTATTAAATAAGTGTGCTTGTTTTTTAAACTTTATGGTAAATGGTAAAATTAGATTATTTATAGTCTACAGTGGAGGCATTTATTTAATTTAGGTTTAATCAGGTATGCTAACTGCTCTAAAGAAAACTTGAAGCCAATGTATAAAGTTAATTAATATAATATAAAGTTAAATTGGCCTATTAAGTTAATAAGTTAAATTATATGTTGTTATTATTAAGTTAAAAGTGAATCTAGTGTTATTATTGCTGGTGCCCTGCCATGAACCCTGACTCCACAGCAAACAGAACCGAACCGTGGCTCCAAAACCGTGACATGAACCGAACCGTGGCATAGGTGTATCGTTACACCCCTAATATAGATCGATACACCGATCTAAAGTCTAAAGATATGCATCGATGCAACCCGTTAAAGAACGATACCTGTAGGCTATTTATATATTTAAGAGGTACATTTGTTTTAACACTCTCCACATTTTCACACAATGCCAGTCTATGCACTATCGCCAACGTGTGCATTCTCGTTTAAATTACCTTTCAGAGCTTGCGAAAGACCTACGGGACAGTCGATGGAACTATCACTGAAAGAATATTAATAGCATATCTTGTTCTGTCCTACCTATAATATGTTGTTGCTTCATAAAAAATCTGCGCTATACATTTAAAAGAAATGTCTTTTTAATTTCATAGTATTTATACAAACTCGACTCCAAAAAAATTGAGACACTGTACAAATTGTGAATAAAAACAGTTTTCAAAAAAGAACTTCAGATTTTGATTGGTCTGACCACAGAACAGTTTTCCACTTTGCCACAGTCCATTTTAAATGAGCCTTGGCCCAGAGAAAACGCCTGCGCTTCTGGGTCATGTTTAGATATGGCTTCTTTTTGACCTATAGAGTTTTAGCCGGCAACGGCGAATGGCATGGCACGATGGATTGTGTTCACGACAATGTTTTCTGGAAGTATTCCTGAGCCCATGTTGTGATTTCCATTACAGTAGCATTCCTGTATGTGATGCAGTGCCGTCTAAGGGCCGAAGATCACGGGCATCCAGTATGGTTTTCCGGCATTGACCCTTACGCACAGAGATTGTTCCAGATTCTCTGAATTTTTGGATGATATTATGCACTGTAGATGATGATAACTTCAAACTCTTTGCAGTTTTTCTCTGAGAAACTCCTTTCTGATATTGCTCCAGTATTTTTGGCCGCAGCACTGGGGGAATTGGTGATCATGGTGATCCTCTCCCATCTTGACTTCTGAGAGACACTGCCACTCTGAGAGGCTCTTTTTATACCCAATCATGTTGCCAATTGACCTAATAAGTTGCAAATTGGTCCTCCAGCTGTTCCTTATATGTACATTTAACTTGTCCGGCCTCTTATTGCTACCTGTCCCAACTTTTTTGGAATGTGCAGCTCTCATGAAATCCAAAGTGAGCCAATATTTGGCATGACATTTCAAAATGTCTCTCTTTCAACATTTGATATGTTATCTATATTCTATTGTGAATAAAATATAAGTTTATGAGATCTGTAAATTATTGCATTCCTTTTTTATTCACAATTTGTACTTTTTTGGAATCGGGGTTTGTATCTAATGTTTATCGGTGTTTTGACATTACACATTTTAGCACATAAAGCCTAAAGTACTTTCTTGACTGTTGTCATGTCATAAGCTATTTAGATTACTGTGTGAATTCTTTATTTGTGGATATCGCAATCAGGGTGCAGGATGTGAAATTTTAAAATAAAAATGTTGTAAATATTTTTGTTGCAGTTGTGAGTTAATAAAAATGTTACTGGTTGTGTAAAATAGGCACAAAACATATTATCGAAATATTAATTGATATACCCCTGAATCGAACTGTATCGTAATCATAATCGTATCGCAGAACTTTTTGAGGTATCGGAAAATATTGTATCGCTGGCTATGAGAATCGACATCGTACCGAATCGTGATGAACTGTCCGATTTACACCCCTCCAGTAATGATGCTGAAAATTCAGCTTTGATCACAGGAATAAATTACATTTTACAATATATTACAATAAAAAAACATAAATTGTAATAATAAATTAAATTGTAATAATATTTCACAATATTACTGCTTTTACTGAGACTTCCTTTAAATATCTTAATGGTTTCAAAGTTTTTGTTAAGAATTGCATTGGATTACTTAGTTGATTCTGCACATTAAACGTTTTGTAACATCCAAACACTCATTTTTGTATTCTATGAAATGCTATAAATAAATACTATTATAGTTAAATTTAGCCTAGTTACTTTTTGTAACTTTGTTGTGTTTTTGTCATTATATATACATTTAATTCTTTTTATTTCAGTTGCAGTTTTAGTTACTTTTATACATCCGATTAAACTAAAAGAAAATGAGAAACGTTGGCTTGGCCACGATGAACTAAAATAAGTGTACGTTTTTTATATTTTACCTGATTTCAGTTAATTTATTTACATTTTTATAGTTTTAGTTAACTATAATAACCCTGCTTCAAACAACGGCATGTAATTATGACAACAACAGCACAAACAACCGCTATGAATAAAAGATCACAGTAAACAGCGTCTGACAAATGAGTCAGTCATTCTGAGAGAGAAGAACAGCAAGTTGAAAGGACAGTCGAGCTTTCAGCCTCTAATGTTGAGTGTGTGTGTGTGTGTGTGTGTGTGTGTGTGTGTGTAATACAATGATGACATTAAGACATTAGTGTTTTCCTCTAAAGCGCAGCACTCTCACAGGTCTCTCTCTTTAAGCTGAAGAAGCGTGAATGAAAAGCACAGAGATCAATAGTTTGAGTCATGTTGAGTTGGTGTTAGGTGCAAGATGACAGTCGCCATGGGAACCAGGTCAAAGGGCCAATGGGAACATCACAGGGTGAAAACAAGAGCAAGTCAAAGTAGCTAACAGGCTAACTGGGGAATAACACATACGCCCTGCAATAATAATAACAGCAACGTTATTGTAATGAGACGCCACTAGGATTAGCATGTTATCATGTTAAAGCTACAGAAAATAACACCTAAAGCTACAGAAGATGAGGAGTTTGTGATGGTTTTCTTTTAAAAAGGAGTGAATAGTGAGACTGAAGGTGTAATGTACTAACCTAAAAGTGAATAATGTAGCTAGATGTAAACATTAAATGTCTGTAGTATTAAGTCATAATATGATGTGGTAGTATCCAGGGCTCAACACTAAGGATTTTTTTCTACTGACCAAAATATTTTTACTGGCCCCACCACAAAAAAGTAATAAATAAAATAAAATAGGCCTAGTTGTTGTTTTTGATCCACGGTAACTTAATAAATACGGTTGACTCCAAAAAGCCTAACTCAAATAATAGAATTACGAGCAACAGCACAAATACAACAGAATAAACATACAAATGAAAAAGGCTACAGAAATAGTAATCAAATGTAAAATATCACGTCATAGTCTTCACTGTATAAATACAGATGACCCTTATTAAAGTTATTCAGTCAAGAGCAGTGTGAGATTTTTTTTCTGTCTTTTGTCATCTTGTCTTTTATGAGAACCATATATTGTATAAAAGGAGAAAATGCTTCCCTCCCATTGACAAATATTTTCCAGATTTCCCTGATATACACTAGGGGGCGCTATTACGCATCTCCTGAATGAGTACAGAATCTCCTGATCAAAACACAGGTAAAGAAGAAGCAGAAATGAGCTCTCTCATATAAGCTGATGCATACGAAAAATAATGCGATCATCAGCAATAAACAGCATCTAAATCAAAACGGCTGTGTTACTGAATGAGATGTCGACCCAGGACGAGCTCTAGGACTGAAGCTTTGAGGTGTTGATGGACTCTAACAGTTACTCCATCTGAGTTTTGATCATCGTTCTGAGTCCCATCTGGATGCAAGTTAGTCTTTTACAAAAACGCGATTTGTCTCAGCTTTTTTCATGAAACTTGCAACATTCAAGTGTTGATTAAAAAAGAATGCATGACGCTAGAATAAAGCAGAGGGTCTGTTCTTTCTTTGGATATATTTGCATGTTTTGATATTCTGTGGGCCATGATACTTGTGAAAATGACAAAAACGCTGGCGGTGACTGGCATATTTCATGTTTACGTTCATTTAAAAAATGTTTTACGATGCTACTCGACAAGACAGGCATTGTATTTGTGTGAATATTCACACGCTGTGAGACGTGTGGGTGCGCTTAAGCTAGTGTTGCTGCACTGTGCGAGAACCAAGCTGAGAGACACTTTCACGTCTATATGTGCTTGAACATTTAAATAAGCAAAGCTTACAAACGCGCAAATTATCAACTTCAGTGAAGATGCAGCACTGGCCAGAGCGGGCAAGTGACAGTTCCGTCAACTGGCCCGAGTGTCTTTCACGCTGGACCCGGGCCATCGGGAAGTCCTTATTATCGAGCCCTGCTATGTCTCAATACGGTCTTACTATACGTGTGTGTGTGTGTGTGTGTGTGTGTGTACTGTACTGTACTGTACTGTACTGTACTATATACACCGACCAGGCATAACATTATGACCTAATATTATGTTTAAAGGAGGACTCTTTTGCTGCCAAAACAGCCCTGACCTGTCGAGGCAAGGACTCCACTAGACCCCTGAAGGTATGCCGTTGTATCTAGCACCAAGATGTTAGCAGTAGATCTTTCAAGTCCTGTAAGCTGCGAGGTGGGGCGTCCATGAATCGGACTTGTTTGTTCAGCACATCCCACAGATGCTCGATTGGATTGAGATCTGGGGAATTTGGAGGCCGAGTCAACACCTCAAACTCGTTGTGCTCCTCAAACCATTCCTGAACCATTTTGTTATGCCTGATCGGTGTGTGTGTATATATATATATATATACACACATATATATATATAGACAGATATATCACAAGGGACCTTTGCTTTTATTGTGTACAGACAACAACGTTGTCAAACCGTCTATCTCCATTCACATGGATCTGCGGAAATGTCAATAAAAAAAATAAAAAAAACGCTGTCACTTTGTAAAGAAACACTACTTGCTTATAGAATGATAACACATAATACGCATGCGCATGATGTCAATGTTTTCACAAATTCATGTTTTTGTTGTTTACACAGAGAAGATAACAGTATTGTTTTCAAAAGCTTGTGTTTTAGGGCCCCAAACTGAACAGCCACAACACATAAAGTTTTCCAAAAACAGCCCCTTAAAGAGTAGGTTACCAAACCAATTAGTAATTGAGAGTTTTAACTTGTTTCCATGCAACTTAATCCAAAGTAAACTCACTGGATGAAACTGTTTCAAGAAGTTTATTTTTTTCAAGATTATCAATAGAAGAATCACTCAAATATACACACACACACACACACACACACACACACACACGCAAATGTCTCACCTTATAATTAATTAACACTTGTCACCTGATAAACACAGACAGGACAGTCGCTAAAATAACACTTCTACAGATTCTAATAATAAATAGCTCTGTGATTATCACCTACTTGAGAAACGTCTCAAGTCATCCATGAAAACGACTGCACACACACTCTCACTGAATCATAAATCATGTGCACATTAAACATCCATCACACTGATACTGATTTCTGATTGGCTACTGCCATCCATCAATCACTGACAGCTGACAGGTAGTGTTTGTGAAGGCAGGCCGTACCGCCCTGCTCGTTGTCATAGTGACCCCAGGTTGATGGACAGGTTGATGGATGGCCGCAGAGTCCACAAGGCCACCCGTGAAGCAGCGGAGGATTAAGGGTACTGATAAATGCCACATATCAATGCCACTCACACATACGAAACAAAACTTGTTCTGAATCACACATACAGATTGGCCTTTTTAACCAGGATCACCGAAGGGGAAACACTCACACACACACACACACACACACACACATTCACACACTGCTCTATCTGTCTCTCTGTTATTGGCCTCAAGCTCCATTTAAATGTCAGGCACTTTCAGCTGAAACTGTTTCTTTTATATAGCGGGAGCAAAGCTGTACAAATGTTAATAGGGTGTGTGTGTGTGTGTGTGTGTGTGTGTGTGTGTGTGTGTGTGTGTGTGTGTGTGTGTGTGTGTGTGTGTGTGTGTGTTTTACCCAGTAACAGAGCAATGCACACAAAAAGACAATACACTGCGACACTTGAAAATGTTATCAACATCACTGCAACCATTTTACAACATAACACCCATCTCTTCCTAAAACAGAACAATTGTATTGCTCAAAAAACTTGAAGGGATAGTTTAAACATAAAGGAAGATTGTGTCGTCATCATCTACACCGAAAGAAATTTGGTGCAGAAACAATGGATAGTAAATTTCACAAACAATTGCAAAGAAATGGCAAGTAACACTGAATTAAACATGACATTTTGAAGTAGAAAAACTGTAATAGTATTTTATGGTAAAACATACCAACCATCTAAAATGTGATAAAATCACTCGCATATCGACCAAATTTCCCGAGAGACAAGTAAAAAATGGCTAGTAAATTGTTCAATTACAGGCACCTGTAATTGAGTTAAGAGGCAAAAAAGCACAGATATAATTTCATTGCCTTTACACACCGTCGCTTGGCTGAGAGAGCCCTCTGTCGCTTTCTCTCTCACACACACACACTCACAAAGAGAGGAAGAGAGAGCACATGCAGGGCTCGTTGACAGAACTTTCACTGTCCCGATCAGACCAGTGCTGTGTCGTCATGAGAGTTTATCTTTGGCATGCGTTTTTAAGCCTTGCCAATTTAAACATTCAAGACATAAAAGATAACTCGCGTGCGTGGTGTGAGATATTTTCTGTGCGCAAACTGTACATCCGAAGCACGCGCTCCGTGAGCCGCATCTGACAGCATACGAATACTGAATTGAGCTCTCTTTCACGTCTTCTTGCGCTTGAACGGACAATTTCAAGTTTTACAAGTTTACAAGTTTACAAGTTATTTATTTGTCATTACACATGTACAAGTACAGTGTAACGAAATGAAGTTTCACACAAAACTGTCAAAATGGCCATCTTGGTGAGTATCCTAATAAACACACAGTTGTGTTAAGTGAATGTAAACAGTCGGGAAATAAAATGCATGTGTACAGTATCAGTATATTGCATTATGCATTATATCTTAAAGTGGCAGCAGCCTCATAATACTGCTGCTGTCTATGTTTTTAATGTTAGTCAAACAAAACAAGACAGTCACTGACTGAATAACTTTTGTAACTTTTTAGACAGATTTGTCTATATTTCATTTATACAGTGAAGACTATGCAGCGTTCATGCAGTTATAACTTTTAACTTTAATGTGCCATTTCTATTTTATTTAATTCTTGATGTAACTTTCATATATAATATTTGTTTTTGTTTTTTTAAACAGTTAATTCAGAAGTCACTAAATTAAGCACATTTTAGGTTGACTGAGATCAGGATGAGTTTTTTTGTTGTTGTTGTTTACAGTGCTGTTAACTGTAGAAGTCTTCTTTACCAATACTATATTATATCAGTTTAAATGCTAAAAAAAAACAAATATATATTTGTTGAGTTTGCACGCTACTCTTGTGGTGGGTGTGTAACTGTAAATGTCTGTGCTCGTGCTGTGCCCATCGTCCGTTATTTCTACCACTTAATCAAGCCTCTCTTCTTGAAAACATGATGACGTTTTATTTCACATGTCTTTGCGTTTCACGTTGCCTCTCATATTGAGCTATTGCGGACGGCAAACATGACTCACTGCCACTCACACGCGTCATCATTCTCTTTCTATGAAACCTGGCTGTAAACCGCAATCGCTGGTTCTAACACCATAGCGATACTAACTCTATAGCGGTTGAACGGAGCACTGCAATTATTTCTCATTTAAACTACAATCAAATAGATTTCTCCCCACATTGCGCGTCTGCGCACGTGCGCAGCTTAGCGGGAACATTGCTCAAGTTCATTAAAAATATCAACAAATTTGAATAATGTACTGGTTGAAATTAACATGAACTACGATTAATAAATGCTTTAGAAGTGTTTTTCATAGTTAGTTTCTTACCTAAGGTGAACTAATGGGACCTTATTGTGAAGAAATATCCAATGAAACAGAACTGTTATTGTTGTGATGTTTCTGTGAACTGATATGCTGCTCTGAGGAAATATGAGTTACTGCAGTAACCTTTACCAGCCTGAAGTCCTCGAATCAGTACCGCTATTTCCTGCTGCTTTTGTAATTTGTTCCCTGTCATTCAAAATGACACATCCGAACATACACACAGCAGACAGTCTACAGCGGTGCAGGTCTCTGTGCACTGTACCTTATTAGAGCCTACACACACACACACACACACACACACACACACACACACACACACACACAGAGGCTCAGCAGAACTTAAGTCCTTCACCTCATTGATTGTCCTCTGGAGCTTTGCTCAACGTACACACTGAATACAGCACTTCACATCCAAACAGCTTCCCTCTGTCCACACACTCATGTTTTCATTTACTTGAACCCACAAAAAACATAGTGCTCTTATGCTTAACCCTAAGGACCCGAGAAACGTGCCCCCGCGTTTTGCTGGATTTTTCCTCATGACCGTGTGAAACAACTTAAAATACTCCGTCATTTTTGGCCTCACAGACATGAACGATATGTCTTTACAAAGCTTAAAGTGTCTACTTTTATTTATGTACACTCAAAATAAAAACTAAATGTTGTGAGTAAATAAAGGAAACAAACAGGATGTGCGTTCTCCCGTCTGTCTCCCTGTGAAGTCCATTCTGAAATGCGTGTGAAAATATACTCAGAACTCAGTGAAAACTTGCCACACAGACACGACAGATATCTCTTTATAAAGCTTGGAATGTCTACTTTTAAACGAAGTAATTTATATAAAAAACTAATATTCTCTGATTATGTAATCTGTATGAAAACAGCGAGATGTCCAGTTTCTCAGGCGGCTGCTCATTATCTGTAACGTGACCACACCCAAATCGTCCACGAGGAAGGAACGCGAACCTGTAAACGCCCCCCCCATCACCTCAAAACAAAGACTCGTCTTCATCATTCTAATGATTTTCATCGAGATCAGAAGACACGCTGCGAGTTTACCTCGGATTTACCTCACCCTGTCTCACTTATATTAGCATTATTGATGCATAAACTTCACATTTTAGGCTACTAGTTGAACAATTGCCAGACTAAAATGTGTGAAATCAAATGTTGAATTATGAAGTAGGTAGGCAACCTCAATGCTAAATAAAGATACACGTACGATGAAATGAGGATATTTTTATGCTCTAGCCAAGACATGTTTATTGGGCCTAAATGTCCCGTACATGACCGTTTATTGACTGGTACGCTGATGTAACCATGCTCTCATTCACATATGTTGCTTCTTTTGCTCGCTCAAGTTCGTTATTTTAAAAGTAGACGCGCGACAAGTGTTCATCTTGCGCTGTCCCTGTTTGCCATGAATGTCTCTTTTGCACTGTATTTTTTACCACTGCTCTGTGCTGTTGTCATGTGTAAACCCAAGTATACACTACCAGTCAAAAGTTTTAGATTTTCTAATGTTTTCGAAAAGAAAAAAAAAAAGTATTATGTGTAACAAGGCTGCATTTATTTGATCCAAAATACAGCAAAAACAGTAATATTGCAAAGTATTTTTTATAATTTAAAATAATTGTTTTCTGTTTGGATATATTTTTAAAATGCAGTTTATTCCGGCCTTTAGTTTCACATGGTCCTTCAGAAATCACTTCAGATTTACTGCTCAAGAAACAGGTGTACAATTTATTTCAGGATTCTTTGATAAACAGAAAGTTCAAAACAACAGCATTTATCTGAAATAGAAATCTATTGAATTTAATACTTTTATTCACAAAGATGCCTTATATTGATCAAAGAACACAGTAAAGACATTTATAATGTTACAAAATGTTTTTATTTTCAGATAAATGTTATTCTTTTGAACTTTCCATTAATCAAAGATTCATCCCTCTGGGTTAAATGTTTGATTTATCAAATAATCCTGAAAAAATTACACAACTGTTTTCAACATTAATAATAATAAGAAATGTTTGTTGAGCATATATAAATCAAATCCTCATATGAGAATGATTTGTGAAGGATGGAGTAAATTACACTTTACTATATATTCACATAGAAAACATTTATTTTAAATTGTAAAAATATTTCACAATATTACTGTTTTTACTATTTTGGATCAAAAAAAATCCAGCCTTGGTGAGCAGTAGAGACTTTTTTAAAAAACATACAGTTCTAAAACTTTTGAAAGGTACTGTAGGTCCAAAGTCTTTATGTAAAGACAATGTATAGTCAGATTACTTCTTTAAATTAAACATGATTTTAGAATAAGCTACAAACAACACATTCAATCATTAAGTCTCCTCACATTCATTCTCTATAGTTCCCTCTGTCACATTCCTCATTGGTATTCAGGGAGGAGTCGTATGCCTCAGCTGTGAATATTCATGATGATCCACACCCTCCCCGCATACAGCCATTCTGACAATAAGTATCTTACAAAAGTTAAATGACTGTATTGTTCTGTATGAATGAGTGATCAAAACGGTTCTCACATTGTTTTGAAGAAAAAACTCTAGGCAACAACATCCAGTTCTGAAAAGCCTTGTGAACAAATGTTTAAAGTGTGTTAGATGGCCTTATTTAATTGATTTAACGTTTCAGTTTGTTCAAAAACTACGCATAAACATTATTTTCTCAAAACTACACACTTTTATGTACATGTTGCTCACATATTACTGTAGCCCTGTTTGTGCTGAATACAGTGTAATCAGACATTATCCATTAGTATGCTTTAAAGCAACTGAAAAAAACACAAATGTCAGAGCATGTCAAACTTCTCCAGGGCCACAAATTAGCCTCAGGGTCCAGAGGGTTAAACATCATTGACAATGCAAATCCTAAATCTGAGTTTTTCTTTTCATGACTAAAGTCAATCCATCAGTGTCTGACGTCTTTCGTTACGGTGTCTTTCTGTCAGACTTTATAAACCTTCCACTGACACTCTGCTGTTGTGGGATTTCATAGGCAGATTTAGTATGACATGTTTTGGGATATTACCCAACTGCATCCTGCTACTGGTGCCCTATAGTGTCAAACAAATGTATCAGTGTTATAACTGACAACCAATATAACTTACCAAGGCAAGTGGGCAGAACAGCAAACAAACATTTCAAATGACCATAACACAATATTACTTAGTTATATAAAAATATATCACAAATTGTTCACAACTACCATTCAAAAGTGTCAAACACATCAGTTTAGCATACACAAGGAAGAAGATGAAAAGTCTTTAATGAATAATCCACATGGAGTAAAGGGTTTGTCCTCTCTCTCCATAAAAAGAGAAAAAGAAAGAGGAAATATTGGAAATATCCTGAGATTGCATCGAGAGGAAGGAGAGTTCCACCTCTTTATCAAGGCTGAGGGATTATCCCGAACGATTCAAAGTTTACTTAAGGATGTCGGTGGCTCAGTTTGATGCCTTGCTAGCGATACTGGAGCCACATATTAAAAAGAAGAGCACCAATTTCCATGAACCAGCTGATCCTGAACAGAGACTGGCAGTATGTCTAAGGTATGGACACACACACACACACACACACACACACACTGCCACTTGTTCAGTGGTTCTGAATTGGCAAAGCACCTCTCAAAATGCTTGCTATGGATCCGAAAAACGCAGAAAATTGAACCCGATCGGACAAAAGTTTCGGCGGCAGTGTGTAAACGTGATTGACACAACGTGAGGTCGTATTTATTTTTTAACGTGCAAGGACCTTTACTCAGAAACGGAATGACAAACGCAATGAAAACACAAATGAAACGCAAGGACTTAAATATAAGGACACCGCTGAACAGAATGACTAATCAAATGAGTAACCAAGGTGACAAACTAATTCTTATTACTACTAATGCTGAAAACAGTTGTGCTGCTTCATATTTTTGTAGTTCACAGTGATTCACTTTTTTTCAGGAACCTTTGATGAATAAAACAGCATTTATTTAAAATATGTTTTACCAACCCCAACATTTTAAACAGTAGTGTACTTAGGAAAAGGAAAAGGTCTGAAAATAGTTGATAGCTGAATGATAATGGACATCATACCACAAAGGCACGCATTGTACAATTTGTACTAAATCCAGAACATCCCTTTAAAGTGGTTTAAGAGAAATCAAGCCAAAAGGAAATAACTGACAATATAATATTATATATATATATATATATATATATATATATATATATATATATATATATATATATATATATATATATATATATATATATATATGAAAATCTCAGACGGTCTTTATGTGACTGTGCAGTTCAAAGCACTCAAAGCTCTTCAGATTCAGCAGAGTCCGTCTGAACCAAACATTATAAACTCAAACCAGGGCAAGATGGCAAGATCCCTACTGGTATTTTTAAATAATACTAATCTCAGGATGTATTTAATGAAAAATACATTTACAATAAACACATCAGACCAAGTATACACTAAATTGTTTAGTTTACTTGCAACATTCCTTGATTTAAATTTTAAAAAAAAATCATTAAATTAATAAATTACAAAACAAAATGTTATCATTGCCTTTTCGTAACATACATTTTAATGTGGCAGATCTTGCCATATAATTATATAAGCGGTTATATTAATGGTTTATAAATCAAAGTTAATAAATTAACTAAATCCCAGTATGCTTCAAACAAAATGCAGTGTTAAAGTGTTAATGAGTTTCCATATTTTTTTAATTAACACTTTGTGTTAACCCCTTAAGCCCTGAGGGTATTTTTAGTGTTTTTTGTCTTAGTGACATACACAACTTTAAAGACTCATAACTCCAAAACTATAGCAAGGAGAGTAAATGGTAGGAGCACTTGAAAATAAATTGTATTATATTTGGACAATCTAATGCTGAGAAACTGCTGATAAAAGACATATTATAGTACAATATTATTTATATTATATTTATTATATAATAACACAAAATACGTATCATTTTAAAGCTTAGAATCTCATCTGCATCTATCCATTTTTATCAACTCTTAACAAGCGCTGAGTTATTCATCTAAACCGGAGTGTACCGCCCGCTAGCTGCTATAAAAATGAATTGTCATATTTTTCAAGACTGCACTAATCAACACAACATCCGCGAGGAATATCTCGTGAACCACGCAATGGATTATGATATTGGACTCATTTCAATCGGGAGCATCAACTGTAAGTACTGATGTGCTGTTTTCAATGACCGGAGCATGTTTCATGAAGTTACAAGCATAAACGCCACTTTAGCGCTACAATAGTTTATTTAGCTTATGTGGGTTCCTGTCAGGTTATAATATGTTATAAATCTACGTGGGAATATTTTACGATCTGAATGACGGATTATGGTGTCCTTGGTCTCTTTTAATCGTGAGATTCTGCTGAAAATAAGAATGTGCCGCTTTTAACGATCAGATCATGTTTCGTGAAGTTATTAGCGTAAACGCCAAGTCTAAGCAACTGTTATTTTTGTACTCCGCTCATGTGCGTCTGTGCTGTTTTTTGTGTGTTATACTTCAACAAGGAATATCATTAGATCTAAAAGACAGATTATGGTGAAAAATAAAAGACAGATTATCACGTTTCATGAAGTTACGAGTGAAAAACGCCACGTGAATGCCGCATAAGTATATTATTTACATATGGGTCTTGCAGGACTTAACTTACAAAAAACTTGCTCAAGTTGAGTCAAAGCCCAAAACAATTAGGCTTGTTGTGTCCTACTCCATGAGACCTTTCAAATGACATATGACACATGACTATCTGAGCTGTATGATGTGATTGACAAATTATGATTTTTACTTATTTATTTATTTATTTATTTTTATTAGCAAATAACTCAACACTACTTTAGAGATACTTATAATGGCTACAGTAATTGTAAAGTTTAGACTCTAAGATTTCAAATGACACCTATTTTATGTTGATCCATGCAGAATTCATGAAAAATATGACAATTAATTTTTTTGGTGGCTAGGTGGCGCCCGCCGGCGTTATCCTGTTTTACCGGGGCCGGTACACTTCGGGCTTAAGGGGTTAAGAAATAATATGCGGCAGATTTAACAAATATGCAAAATAGTTAAAATCATATTTTTGTGAGACTGAATGTATTTAGTTGTGACAAAGATTAGGAGGCATGAAAAAAAATCTATTTGAAAAACCACATACAGGGATTTGCTTAAAAACATTCAGCCGCAAAAGCCCATGATAATTAAGCTGATGCAGCTACTTTAATAAAATCAGGTTGACTACTGTAATGTCATCCACAGCTGTCAATTACAGTTTATCATCTAAGATTTATTAAATAATTAAAGGAGATTCAGGCATGCAGTTTTAACGACTGCATAAAACACTCGCTAACCAATTACAGGCCAAGCGGAACTGAAAAACTGAATGCCACCATTTCTGCTACACATGCTGAACTGAAAAAAGACTCACTGAATTATTCTGCAACGTCTGATCAGTTATCCAGTAAATGTCATATTACATGCACAAAATTCAGCAGGATTGGAAGGGAGGTGCTGTTGAAGGATGTTTTATTCTGTCAGATCAACACATTTGTGCGCCACGGACGCAGCGGCGGAGCACTTTACATAGTGATTGTGAAGCAAACTTCATCAGAGAGAAGAGAAAAATCAAAAAGAGGCCAGTATGAGAATATTTCAATAAAGGAGACGCTGTGATTCGCTGCTGCGCTCTGAATTAGCAGCGCAGTTTGATTCACGAGAGAACTAAAAAGAAAAATCACACAAGAAACTGAAACTCTGCTACAGCTCTCGGTGAACTAAAAAAAAACACAAACAAACTAAAGACCCACTTCTAGCTAGCAGCAGTTAAACAATACAGATATGTGGAGTGTAATTCAACATGACACAAATAGAAACCACGCTTGAAAAGAACTGAAAAGTAGCTAAACATCATTAAAAATTATGAAAAACTGAAAAGAAACGTGAGAAATAATCCACGACCATTTGAAATACAGCAATTTAGTATTATGAAGTTGATTAATTGTGCTATCTTACCACACTAGTGTCGCAGATGTCAGTATTTGGTGGTTTAAATGCCCGCTCGAGGTCTCTGTGAAAGTTTTAAAGCAGTCTTTTAGTGCCGCTTTCAGACTGGTCACGTCCGTAACGGAGATCGGTCATGCCCGTAACTAGGCCTGTCGCAATAATCAATATATCGATATAATCGCACAATATATGTACATGACCTCAATCGTTTTTTGTGATGCAATATATCGGCCATTATGTTTACATGATAATGAATGTCACCAACATTTTACTCGGTTGTGCTGTCATCTTGTGTGTTTTCCGTGACGGAGGTGAAAGTGGTTCTCGGGCAGTTCCTTCATACACAGAGCAGTTATCGATGAAAAAAGGCGCCATTTGAGGCGTTATAGTGTTTTCCTGACAACTACTGACAGTTTGGAAGAATAATCCCAAATGGACTCGATTTCAAAGCTGCAATCCCCTGTTCCGGTGCACATATAAATGTCAACGCAGAATGAAGAGTGTTCAAGCCGTTTCACAAGGGAAAATGTTTATTTACTATTTATTCATTTATTTTTTTTATTTGGAATAATATATTTTTTTACCCTTAATTTCCATGATCTAAAGAATTAAAAGGCTGTCATTTGAAAGTGTGTAGGTCTACTTGCATTACTATGCTGTTATATTAGGATTATATATTCAGTGGCATAAAATATCTTAAAATGACAATATTATTGTTTATCGCAATTATTTCTGGGACGATATATAGCGAAACAAAAAGCAGTAATCGTGACAGGCCTCCACATAACAGGTTTTTTTTCTCATTAATGCGAACACGAAAAATAAAATAAAATGAATATTTTATGTTCTGTGGAGAGCTGACCCTTCTTCATTCAG